>VUQK01006615.1:1676-18540 GCA_015106715.1 Bujurquina vittata | reverse complement strand
GCAGTATTCTCTGGCCCTGTTTGATCCTTTGACTATGCAGGGGCTTCATGTCTGGCCAGTGTTTTTGGATCAGCAGGTAGTCGCAGGCAAGCTGTTAAAGGGGTCATCATTCTTCCCTCTCTCTGCTCCTCTCCGCTCCTCACACACAGATGGGGACCTGCTGAACTCTGCCAAAGGTCAGAGCTAAATTACATATTTTATGAATTCTTGCTTTCTTTGAGGCTTTTGAGAAGGGACACAGAATAATGAAATGCTGCCAGGAAACAATTATGTGACATTTTCATTAATCAAACTGATGGTGGGTTTTTTTTTTTCATTGTCTCATTTCAATTTTTTTCCCGATGTTTCTGGAAAATTCCAGCCTCTTAACTCTTATTTCATGCTCATAACAAATTGAATTATCTCCTTTTTTTCTCCCCCCCCCCTCCTTTCTTCAAATTCGGCCTTTCCTCCATCCTGCGTGAGTTGAAAGGGATGTCTGAAATGTGTGATGTTCGGAGAGTAGACATTTTGGCTGGCATCCAGCTCATTGTACACCAGTCTGGACTGGGCTGCCATGCCGGCTTTAACACGCAGTACAGCAGACAGATGACAACTGCCGGCACGCCATTCAGGACCTCAGAAACAACATCTCCCCACCATGTCTGATGCATTAGGAATGGAAATCAGTGATTCTATTGGTTTTACTGCCCATTTCCTTTGTTGTAAAAGGATGGATTTTTTTTTGCTTGTCTCCATGCATGCTGAATTGAAGCAGATTTTTTTTTCACTTTTTGTCTCCTAGCTGTTTAGGATTCTTAAGTGTTTTGGGTGTGTACCAGTAAACATATGTGTTTGCGTGTGTATGCACACCTGAGTCTGTGCACGTGTGTGTGTGTGTGTGTGCAAAGCTATGTGTGAGCATAAGTTGAGTTAGGTAGAGGTAATGGTTTGGTGTGTTTGGATAATTCAGTTGCCATCAGACTGCAGCATCTGCCATCAGATGTCTTCTCACCAGGGATCCCGAATGGTGCTGGAGACGCAAGTATATCTGCTTTCACACTGCTGAACATGACATTTGAACGTGCATGTACACGCAAAAAAAAAGAAGAAAAAAAAAAGAAAGTCTAAGTGTGCACGCACATACACAAGCATGCACACACACTTCACAGAGGCTGTGTGAGAGCCAGAATGCAGAGCCCGAGGGCTGTTGTGTCTCTGATGTTTGTATTGTTTACTCTGTTGTCCCAGTGCATGTAGGAGATTGTTGCCCACTTAGGCCTCACTCCAGCCTTGTATTATTTACTGTGACTGGTGTGGACAGCAGGTTTCTGTCCAGGAGAGCTGAAAGGCCAAGCAAAGAGAAAGGGGAATAAAAGAGCTGGAGATCGAAGGAGACAGAAAGAGATCATTGACTATATCTTTTCCCCTATATTTGTTCACATACTGCTTCTCTCTGCTTTTCAGTTTCTCTTTGATCCCTTCTCCTCAAACTTCTGCCCCCTGGGTCACCAGCTGACAGACAGCAAGAGGAGGGTGCCGCCTCTTTTCTTATCCACTGTTCGCTCGCTTTTTGCTGTTTGGGATACGTACCGTTTTGCAGCCAGGGAACCATTTGCGAACCCCAGGTAAGTGAACCAAAGCCACACAGATGTTAATCTCCCCTTGGCCCCCTTCAGACATGCACTGTGCTCCTCCACCTCCTTCTAAGTCTCTTTACTTCTTTTTCCAGCCTTCTTGCCCTAAGACTCTGAAATCTTATTGAAGACAGCAAAGTGAGAGTTGAAGTCTCCTGATTAAGTCTTTTTTAATCAAGGAGGACCGGGAAGTGGTGGCAGATAGGGGAGAGCGATGTTTCTTGCGGCTGCAGTAAGGCCCTTCTCTTTGGGCATGCAGGCAGGTGAGCTTCTCATCTCACTCAGCTCCTCACCTCACTTCTCCTCTAACAATCCGGTTATCTGTGTCTATTACAGAAGGGTGGCTGACGGCCTGGATAAATCCTCATACTTCCAGACATGTTTTGGGGGCCCCTATCAGCTGGGGACAGGACCTTGAGCCTTGATGAGAAAACTGGTGCAGGGAAATTGAATTAGCCATTGTGTCTGGGTCTTCATTGATTGCTATTAGAGTTGGCCTGGAGCTGGGTGAAAGAGAGATGAGGAAAGTTAAGCCTGTCTGAGTGAACGGCTCTCGTCCGTCTCATGAAGCAGAGCTCAGGTCATATCAGATTCAAACACTTGTCATGTCAGTCTCTGACCATAAAAAAAAAACCCACCAGTTTTTTAAAATCAAGAAATGAAGGAATATATAAATGAATATATATTTTAAAAAACTGGGTAAAAGAAGGAGATTATGATGACTGTGTTCACATTGCCTTGAATAATGGTGTGAGACAGTTATGTTAGAAGTGGATAACAATGAGAGTCAAACGTCTATAAATGTGACAGGTCTTTTAGTTGGAGATGATGGATGGAGTCTGTGATGCAGACACTTCCTGTTTCTCTCGGTGCAGAGGCGCAGATGAAAGAGCTGCGGTGTGTTTTCAAACTGAGGAAGAACAATGGGTCAGAGGAAGAAAGAGTTCCCCTGACCTGACCCCCACTGCCTCCACCTCACCCCTCACCCCCCCACACCCACCCTACCCTTCTGTTGAGACTGAGGCCTGATAGTTCTGACACCACTGATCTCTTCTGGCTGACTCACACAAAGAAAGAGATGGGAGATACCTGTGGGTATTGTGTGCCGCTGCTACTGCTGCATAAGCACCTGCCTCACTTAAGAATTTCATTGCAATTTCAGTTTTTAAGACACACAAATCAGAGAAAGGCAGTGCCTCGCGGCAGTGTGGAATCATAGGATTTCCTCTCAGATTTGAGATTCTTAAGATTGTTTAGGATTCTGTTTTATGATTCTTTGTAGCTCTTCCAGCATTTTGCTTATGCATGCATTTCTGCGTGGTGTATGTTTAACATGCTGACAGCAACTCTTTAAGGGTGCATACACTATTTAGAAGTAGGTAGACACAATAGCATGCATAACTGTACCACAAAGAGGTATATACAGATCCACGAGGGTGTTTGAGGCAGCTACCTGCGTGAGTGTGTGTCTGCCTGCTTCTTTGCAACCCCACCACACGCTGGCTGCTTCAGGAAACCTGCAGAGATGACCAACTATGACTTCATTATGTGGTTTGCCGCCCTCCTTGATGTTGTGATTAAAATTGATTTCAGCAACAGTTATTGATATTGAAAACATTTTCTCTACAATATGTGTTTTATTGTCATCATTTTGACAGTCATGTCTGGCAGTTTTCTGATTTTAACATCAGGTTTCTTCGCAAAAGCTTGATCGTAATGGATGGTATTCTTTTTAAACCTCCAAGTTTCCGGCAGTCTTGGACAATATATACTCAGCTTTACAAAATAACAAAGCAGGTTATAGAAAGCTTTAAGCATGATCTTGGCTCATGTTTAAAAATATGCAGACTGGAGGCAATAACAGTATCGATGGGGAAACCAACAGAATAAAGTCCCTGCAAACAGATGCAAATTTCAGACGATTCGGTCTCTGGGTAGATTAAAATTCCAGATAGATTGGACTTTTTATTCAATGCATTGTCTGCATTTACATGTTGACCTTTGAACTACTTCACACTGTCACTTGTATTGGTAGCAATTCAGAAAAGAAAGTTATTCATTTGTTGCACTTAATCTGTAAATGTCCAAAAGAAAAAACTATAACAGGTTTTACTATAAGTGTTCAAATGAGAGACAAAGTGAAGCGAATAACTGATTAACTGTGACTGTACAACCCCGGTCTTCCAGTTCTCCTGAGGTAACCTCACTTCACCCTACACGTTCAGCAAAGGCTTTACACCCTCCATAGGTGTGGGCCCGGCAACATTCCACATGGTAGCTCACACTGTGATAGCCTCCAGCTCTTCATATGAGGTATTCTGTGTGTGCGCAAGCATCTGCTTGTGTGCGTGTATGTGTACACTGGCAGTCTCGCTCTTTTATTCAACGATAGCTCTTTCATCCTCTGTAAGAGGGCCGCAGGGTCTTGCCCTCTGAGCCCCAGAGATGAAGTCTAGTGTTTATGTGCGTTAGATTTCCATCCCACAGAGCACGCCCTCCCTTTCTACTCACATTAAAGAAGAGATGTGGACAACAGCTTGGTGGTTTACTTTTTCGTAGTTGTCAGTTTTTACGGGGAGTAAAGATTTATAATATCTGCTGGACGATGTGCTACTGCTTTATTAGTGGAATTTCTTTTTCTGCCGTAACAGAGCATCATCCTCATATCGCTGACTTTTTTGGTCAGATTTAAACAACACTGAAAGAATGGCGCATAGCAGTACTCTTTTAAGTATAAGCACTCCTCAGCAAACAAACAGTTTTAGGGAAAAACAGGCAAAATATTCTGGGACCATAAAATTATTTAATATAAGCTAAAAAAACACTAAACATACAGAATGAATATAAAAAGAATGCTCTCTCAGTAAAGCAAACGCTAATGCACATTCATGTTTTCATTCAGACCCATACACAATTCCGTGTACTGCACACACATACGCTATGCATAGCTGGTAGATGTACACACACCGCTTGCAAGAGTGGTGGGTCAGACTGGTAGCAGAGGCCGGAGTTGACCTCTAGTGAGTGTGGAGATTTATTCTAATCAGTACTCTGCTTCTGACAGGTTAACTGCTGCCCTCTGACCTGGGGAGCTCTCTGGGTGTCACCGTCCTTGTGTTCCCTGTCCACTTTTATCGGCAGCAAAAAGAAAATGTAAATTAAATGCAGCATAAAAATAGATGATGGGAGCTTGTTCCTCTCATCTATGTATTCACCCCGTCTTATCTCTCCCTCCTGCCTCTGTTTTTCTTTTTGTTTAACAGCTGCATACTCCAAATGAAATGGATGAATACTGTAGATGCCCCCCCCCCTTTTTGTTACATTGCTGTTGCGTTCCTTCTTTGTATTCATCAACATGTAACACACAGCTGGAATAATAAAAACTGTGGAGCGGTAGAGACAAGGGCGTTTTCTGACACTTGACACGTGATGCTCACCAGTACAGTTGCATACAGGTAAAGAGAGCACTGCAAAACACATTATGATGTAAAACCGCCATACATCAATGGAAAAAAACACAGCCCACGTATCACTCTGTCTTTTTATTTCTGTACAGCGCATTTTAGAGGGTAGTGTTACATCTTGTTGTGCCTTTTCAAAGCAGTACAGAGAGCACTCGAATTAGACTGCATTGTTATGCCTCCATCAGAGCAATTTTCCAGCAATGCCTCTAAAAGCCCTCACACACTTCATCAGTATTATTGTAATTCTTTAGCTCTAGGTTATTTGGCAGCTGCTGTGCCCCACTGGCAAATCCCATTCGTGATGCCGTCCCTTTCACCGCAGCCAGAGATCCATTGATTTTTCTTTTCTCTCCTCTTGCCTCACCCAATTCATTTCAGATTGCTCGATATGAAACATTTTAATTTCTGCTTGCACCTCCACTTGGATAACAGTCAGAGGTTTCCCTTTTCTTTCTTTTTTGTGCAACATCTTTTTTTTCATTTCTTTTTTTTGTCCAACTCTTTAACCAGTCAAAGGATCAGAGTAAATTGATTTAAATCTTTCTTTTCAGCTTCCTGTTTTTGAAACTTTATTGATTTAAATGCAATTACAAGCAATGAAAAACAATTTAATGTGAAGTGGATGAAGCAGAAACATTAAACTTGTTTTAAACTGTACACTTCAACAGTGCATTCAAGATACTTTAAATCTGTAAAGCAAATGTTTGCACTATACAGTTTTCCCATTGCGTGTGTTCAAGTGTGTGCATATGTGCAGGTGTGTAATCAGCAATATTCCCTCTGTGATTGGGCATGAGAAGCTATGTGCAGTCTGATGGAACCTATTGATGTCTGAGAACACAGGCCCTACTTAATTAGTCCATCACACCCACTGCTTTGGTCTCTATAGGATCCCCGTAAGTGGTGGTCCTTTGCATATGCCATGCAATTTTGTAGGCAAGCCTCTGTTTTTAATTTTAAAATTATGGGGGGGGGGGAAACAAACATTATATACGTCACAAGGGAATGGACTGTCTGGTTCACTTTGAGAGTCTGTCTGAGCGACTGTCTTCCTCTCCTTATACGCCTGGAGGCTTTGTCATGCGTGTGTCTGACAAAATTTGTGCCACTCATTTTGCACATTAATCTAGGAGCCCTGCACTCGGCGTGGCAGACATTTTGGACTGTATCATTGATTTGGAATCGAGCTCTGCACTCCTTGTCCTTCACTTAGTGTTGAAATCGATGATGCCTGCTTCTGACCATGCATTAAAATCTGCCCACCGCTCTGCACACACACACACACGCACACAAACACACATGCACCTCCACCCTTCCTCCCCCGGACTTTGACTCTTGCTTTTAATCTGCACCATGGCCCATGTTTCTCCTTCACCACTGGACTTGGAAATGTGCCAGCATGAATATTCAGATAAGGTGCTTGCTATAATATCACATATTACCTGCCACAATTCCCAGAGTGAGACCTGCACATGATGTTGATGGAAAAAGCAACTAAATGTTTTCAATATCTTTTCTGTCTGCTTTATCTAAATCCCTTTTCACGTACACATGGCAGCTTTGCAGGCTGTTCATGCCATTCAAACACAGGTCAGACTTCAACCGTGGAAAGTGGAGATGTAAATGCTTCTAGGTCCAACCTAGCAAGACTGACATTGCAGTGTTTACAGAAAAGATACCAGGGTGCTCACCTGGCACACTCAGATGCCATCAGATTAATGGAAAGGAACATGTGGCTGAAAGGGGCTTGAGATTTCTCATCAGAGTGTGTTCATGTATTTCTAATTTGATGTGTCTGGTGTACATTGAAACTTGCATTATGCTTCATGCAATAATGATTTGTGAATTTCCTGTCAGTGTAACCATTTTCACACATGTTCTGCAGTTCTAAACGTTTCTAGATGTGACACAATGGAGGTGCATGTGAGAACGCAAATAACCGTCTGTAACAGCCTGATGAAATTACAGTGATGTGTCCTGCCTCCTGCATGCTCCATCCAGGAAGCACTGTTGCCTAAACCAGGACTTCCAGAAATGAGAACACACCTAAGAGTGTTTAATGTCCTATCTCCTGTAATGTGCTACGCGTGCAAAGGGGCAAATGCTGGCAGAGTTCTATCCTGACACTCCTGATATTTCTCAGAGTTCATGCATAAAAACGGCATATACCATTTTGCAAGTTGATCTTTGATCCTTCACCATTGCACTCCTGCAAAAGTTTTCAACACTTGCATGATATCTATCTGGAAAGCAACTGACCCAAGACCTTTCACTCATAGCATCCTTAACTTAGGACTGGCATGAACCTCTAGCCTGGTTGGGCTTACTCACGATAATAATTTTGGGGAAAAAATTTTATGTCTATGACCTCAGTTAGGAGGTAAAGTGTTGCAGTGTTTAACATTGTTGGCCAGAAGGTCCTTGGCTCTGGGGCTGGAGCCTTTCTGTGTGGAGTTTACATGTTCTTCCTGTGCCTCTGTGGGTTCTCTCTGGGTACTCTGGCTTCCTCCCACACAGTCCAAAGACATGCATGTTAGGTTCTAAATTGGTTATAAATGTGAATGTGAGCATAAACGGTTATATGACTGACTGCATTAGCTGGGGTAAGTGGTTAAGAGCATGTATGAATGGATGGAAGGAAATGTATGGAAACAGAAATGCAGAGCTTCGTTACAAGGTATTGTTATTATTAGTATTATTAATATTAAGTGAATAAAGTAATTACTTTAATAGATTTGGATCAGGAAGGACCTGTTCATTGTAGACACTTTTGTTTACGTGTGTTGCTCCCATTGTGCTGCTCTGTTTGGTGATGACGTAGTTTGTGTAAGAACACAATTTATTAAGAAAGGAAAACCATTATTTCCAATGTAAAAGCACAATATAGGTGAAATGCAGTTAGGGCAGTTAGAGAGGCAGGTGGACTGAGATAGAGCAGAAACAAACAAATGAAGAGGGCATTTCATACATGGCTCCCCTGTAGTGCATAGCTGAATAGAGCCAGCACAGATGTCAAAGGACAGGCTTCTCAGCCACATTGTACACATATCTTTCACCACAGCACCCTGACAAAATATTGGCAACTAGGTAAATATTGTGGATGGCAGGGGGTTAGAGGTGTATGCTGGACCTGTAAGACTTAAATGAAAATCAATACTGGCGAGCTGTTGAGGCCATAGTGGGCCATGTGTCTGTGTCTACAGTACAGTGTGTTCACTTGGAGTGTTTGCGGTAATGGCAGCCATCATAATCACAGGACACTTTGAAAGATCAGAGTACTTGGGTCTGAGTGAGCCGCTGTCTGCCCCTGTACACAGTGTACAGTATACACGTATGCACACGCACAGCCTCACACAAATGCATGTTTAGTTCTGAAGAATTCTATTTTTTGCATTTCTTTCATAGCATTCGCACATTTTGCTTCTCTAAACACAAAATCTGATTAAGCAAAATCCAGAAAACCCATTTTCTGAGGCACACCTCCTTGCTCCCTTCATCAACCAAGCAGAACAGCTGTTGCTCACTCACTGAGAAATGAAGACCCCGAGCAGAGTAGACGGGCCTTTGGGCAAACACACAAGTATGCAACCGCACAGACACCAGAGTGTATCTTAGAGGGATTAATAAACAAAGCTTAAATGTTGGGCTCGGGCCCAGGATCGAGCTGGCTTTGGTTTCATCGCCATTCTAAATCTAATTCTGTGTTCTAGAAGAGGAGTCGTTAACTGCTACTGCTCCAATGCTATGGTCATGTCATCTAAAAGAAATCCAAGCGTATGATTAGGCCCTGGTAGGTTTGGGTGAGGCCGAGGGGAGACCGTGGGTGGGATAGGCAGGTTGATTTCAGGGGGACTTTCTAATAGGTATTCACTTTGTGAAAGCTCTTGCCTCCAACACACACACACACACACACACACACACACACACACACACACACACACACACACGCACGCACACACACACACACACACACAATTTCTAGACTGTTAGTGCTCTTTCTCCTTCTTTCTCTCACTCATTTGGTGATCCCATGGAGCGAGATTTTTCCATGGAGGACAATAGCAGTGGAAATGGATTATGATTTTAAAGGATAGGTAGAGGTTGGCACTGCACCTACACTATGCAGTGTTAATATGGTGAAGCACACCCCAGGAGCTCCCTGTCCTTTCTGCCTAAGCTGTAGGCTTGGTGATTTATTTTTTATTTTTTATATTAGATACTGTGCCTTTGCGATGCACCTTACATTTTATAATCTCCTCTATTCAAAGCCTTGAGTAACCCTCTGTTATGGTAACATTTGAAATCTCCTCTGGCTTTTTTCTCCTTTGAGGGAATTCAAGTGTGAAGGTTTGACATGGTCAAATAATCGGCATTAATTTGACAGAATCACAAAAGCGATACCTTTTTATCCGGCTCCCCCATCAAATAATTAGTTGCACATTTTAGATATTTGATTGCAGTTTGGGCATTAATAATTCATGCTCCCTAAATTCATAAAACATCATCTTGTCCCCAGCAAGTAACATTTGATATTACATCTGAAGGCCCAGAGCAGAGATGTTTGCCAGAATCCCATCAAATGAAATTTCTAAAAATACTGACTAGCATGTTCTCCCTCAAAGCCTCTCAATGGCCCTTTAAGAACGACTGGAGGAGGAGAGAAGTCCCCTGCTATCTATTTTCTTTGGCGCCACAGCTCTTTTCTGAACGCCTTCCATTTGATTCCCTGCCTCTCCTTTTTTTCCCCCCTCTTTTACAGCTCCTTCTCGTGATGTCAATTTAATTCAATCTAAAGGATTTAAAGCAACCAGTAGCGTTTAATGTCTGTTGGAAAGGCACTTGTAACACATTAAATTTACTTTCACCTTTCTGCTGGGATTTTAAGGGGGGAAGTAAAGATCAATTATTTGCCAAATCTGAAGTTTCATTAAAATCACTTTTCTCTGTCTGTGTCCTTGCGTCGTTTTAAGTGGGCCATCTGTCTAAACATCTCTTAGGGTCCTTTTTCTTTTTTTTTCTGATCATTTCCTCGCCTTATTCATGAACCCTAGGAGTCCAGCTTTGTAGTAGTGTTGGAGCTAGAGCAGCCTACCCCCACTGAATACAGCTCTGGGCCTCAGCCTGCGCAAGACTCCCCCTCTACCCTGTTACCTCTCCCCAAATAGCCTCCCCTCCCCTTTACCTCCCTCCACCTCTTCCCCATAAGGGCCCACAGAATCTCTGAACTTGCTACACAGAAATGACCCGCCTTATTGTGATCAGTTATCCTCAACCTCAGTCTCTCTCTCCCTCTTCCCCTCTCAAACCCACCCACTGTTCCAGATCTCCCTGCCTCGTCCCTAGCCTTCACTCCTTTCCTGCCTCTCCTCCTTATTGCAGATTTGTATGCAGGCTGTGACCTGGGTGGCTACAAAGCACCGCACATTATTCTTGATCATTCCTCTGCCCCCATGAAGCCAGTTATGAGGAAAGATCCCTTAATGATGCTCTGACTATTAACAGGGTTTTATGTCCAAACGTGTCACTCATTCTCCTAACCAACCAGTCAAATATAGATACAAGAAATGAGGGAGTCTGCAGTGAGAGGGTATTGGTAAAATATGTATAAGCCCATTTGATTATGGCAATAATTGGCAAGTAAAAGGTCCAGTTAAGAGACAGTGGATCTGGGAAGTAAAGAAGGGGACCATGGTGGTGGTTGATGATGGACTTTTGGTGATCTCAAATGGATTAAAAGTTTGCGTTAATGTTGCTTTTGGTTATATATTTCCTGAACATGAAGGAAAGCATAAATAACCTATATTCACTTAGAGATTTACTGTCTAAATAACCTTTTAAGATTACAACATTCTGACTCCTGTATCTGTAAACTATGATTAGTGTTACTTGCCCAACATGCCAAATAATGTCCCAATGTGTTATGTCATGCGTGTGGATGCTAATGATAATTACTTAAAAAAATAGTTTATGGAGAACATAAGCAATGTTCTCAAATAAAGTGTGCATAAATGCAGAGCTCGCAGAGTATGTGGGCGTGTGTGTGTGTGTGAGTGTGTGTGTGTGTGCGTGTGTGTGTGTGTGCTGTATTTAGGAGTACAAGATTAGTTTTGATCGGTGTTTGTTGTCACAGTGCCAGCATTGTGTCTGCAGCCAGTCCATCCAGGCCCCCACGTCTCCCATCTCATCCCAAGCTCATCCCTCTGTCTGTAGGAAGACAAGTCACAGCGCCAGCCTGGCTTGAAGCCAGTGTGGAAGCTCTGGTTAAGTCCCTTTGCCAAGCCTGGATTACACTGAGATGTTAATCATTGGAGAGCATATTAAAAGCATTATTGTATACTTTCCATTTTCAAACTGAAATTGACAGTTCTGTGGCAGCGGATGTGCCACCTGCGAGCTCCTTTGAATCGCTGCCTTTCTTACGCAGCTTCAGTAAAGCACGTCAAAAAGACACATCTACTTGAGAGTCCGTGGAGTATTTTGGGTGGAGTTTGGTAAAGAGGAATGCCCTTTAAATTCCAGTCTCTTTTGTTACTTCATTGTTGCAGCTTATTGTGTCATAAGTAATTCTAGCTGACTTCAAAGGAGGTTGGGGCCGCAACTGTAGGGTTGTGGGAAGCACTGTGAATGTCAAGCTATGCAAATGACCTCTCTCAGATGGGAACGATACAGCGTGTCTCTTGTGAAAACAGTTTGTTTCCCTTTCTGTCTTCCTTCAGATTGATACATGACCTAAATTTGGCAAATTTAAAATTATAACACAGGAACCCGATGCCAAACCTAACCTCCCTGAATGTTTTATTTTGCCGCGCGATGTGTGCACATCCATCTGTAAGCATGAAAGGGTGTGTGTGTGTGTGTGTATGTACAAGGTTCACATTTATTGGATTTTGTAGGGGTGAGTGGGAGATGCCAAAATGGCAAAGGGAGCACCACAGAAATAGATCATATTTCTGTGTTGTGTGTTTTTTCCTAATAAACCAAAGCAATATATCAGAATTACACATAATCGAGCCTTTTCAATTTTGACTAAGTTGATTTGAGTGAGATGCGTGTAGGAGAAAAGAGGCCTGTAACCAATTCACTTAGGGAGTATGTATGCATTTGGGCCCCTATAGTGAAGCAGACAGACTTTCAAATTTGAATGATGAATTGTCCTGTTTTACTGAACCTTTTTGTTCTGAATTTGGCAACAGATTTACCTGTCACCCATTTGCTCTCCCCAATGATTTAATCCTGTTTGAGTTACGGGTAGTAAACAGCAGCATACGTGATGTGGAAGGAAGAGAGGAATGTCACCGGTCCCTGACAGAGCTGTCAGTTCGCTCTACGTTTCTATCGATGGAAGCAGGCGTACATTTATGACAAAGAGGGTAAGAAAAGTCATGTGAGTGAGAACAGCAGAAACCGAGCCAAACAGAAAAAAAACGAGAGCACAAGCACAGAAAGATAAAGCATTTTTGTAGAGTTGCTGGCGATCAGCAGGAGTTGGACAAACAGAGATTGTTGGTGGTTCTGGAGATCAGGGGTCCATGCTATCACTGCCTATGCTACCGTAGAGATCTCCACAGGGGGAAAGAGTGCCCTCTGGACCCCCACACATCTAAAGCCCTCACACACATTCCTTACATACTCTTAATATTGCCTTGTCCGTCTTCCTCTCATTCTGCTCCCGTTTGACTGATATCTTTATTTGCATCACTGAAAAGGTCTTCTCGTGTCTCTGTTTTTCGCCGTGTGATCAATATGATGGGAATGTGTTAATGAGCAGAGGAAAAAATGTGAATATGTTTGCTTGTTTTGACAAACCTAACCTAAATACAAGTAAACAGGAGTCATGGTATTCCGGCACTTCAATCATGCAGATTTGCGTCTCTGCATGTTTCTGTCACATTTACAATATGGTGCAGTGTAAGGGAACATTTTCTCTCTCGACAGCCGTGAAAGCATCTCCGTGCTCATGGTAACAGAGAGAAGTTGCACCTGCACATTTGCAGCTGTCAGAACTTCCTGCTGATGCTCACATAAGGTTTTAGAGAGCACACATATAAGCATTGATTTCAGGAAGAAAGATTTGTGGTACAGATGCGAGAGGATGCGTCACGCTGCACGCTAATCGCTTCAGCTCCATTGTGCATTTATTTTGCACTTGGACAGATTTAGTGCTTAAGTTCTAAGAAGTCTGTATTATTTATTTTATACAGCAGCTTTCCAGCACTTTTACATGGCTTTTATGTGTGTGAGATGTAACCAAGCTATAAGCGAGGACCCCAATTAGCTTTCATGGTTAGTGGTTTTGCTCTTGCCACTCTCTCTCTCTCTTTCTCTGTGTGCATGTGTGTGTGTGTGTGTGTGTGTTTTAAGTGAAGAAAGTTTCAGATCGGCATCCATGTTCCTTAGTCTTAATGAACCCATCAGTCAATAACAGTCAATGACAGCAGTTCCTCATGTTATCAGTATTCACGCGGGAAATCGGCAGCTTTCTAATTAAGTGGATCAGAATTAATCAAGCAACCGCTTACTGTGGGTCTTTGTCAGAGGAGGAAGTAGTTATCACCCAAAGAACACACATGCGCACGCACGCACACACACACACACACGTAATTAGAGTATACATAGATATATATTCAACCTTGCAACTGTTTCTGCTTTATACATCTCATTATAAAATCTATTAAAACTAAGTTAATTAGTAAAAGGCGTCGTATGTTTTGTTTTCTAAAAACTACATCACAGGTCAGCTTGAATTAACACTCGTAAATGTTAATTTCACCTTTTATTTCGACCTTTTTATTATTTTCACATTCTCAGATTAACCTCCTTTGTGAGTCTTTTACAGCAATGGAAATCTAACTTTGTCGTCATCTGAAACTGTTTGGCATTTAAACTGTGTTCTTGTTGATTTCTGGATTTGACTAACCTTTAGGAGGCGAGCTGTGCAACTCTGGTATTTATACACGTGTTTGTGTACTTTTTGTGTTCTCTCAGAAAGCAGCAGAGAGAGTCTGTGTGTGCCTGCATCCACAGTTTTTATGTTTATTCCTACAGTATGTATGTACATTCGGGCAAAAAAGGAAAAAGACAGACAGTCCAGTGTGTGCATGCATGTATGTGTGTATTTGCGCTTTAATATTGTCATTGCATGGATGTCCTCTTCATCTCGAGCTACAGATTCAGCGTGGTGCCCTCCCCCCAGCTGACCTTTCAATGTAAACTGCTTATTTTAAGATGCCATGTTGCATCACAGCAGAAAGGCTGCTGGGATGCAACTCTAGTGTTGCAGAGAATGAGGGAGACAATTCAGAGGTGGGGAGACTCCATCTAAGTGACCTCTCCAACCTCTGACCTTTTAATGAAGCTTTTATTACTGACAACCACATTCACGTTGTTTTGTTTTGGACTTAACCCTCGTTGAACCTCAGATTAGATGTCCTCCCTTGCCTCGCATGGCCACAGGTTATTCCGCTTTTCTTTTCTTACACTCTTTGCTTGTCTTCCTTTCCCATACCTACATTCAACAACATCTTAAAAGATTAATTGTCTATGGTTTAATCTCACCTTTAAGACAGTGCAAATCTCAAAGACCCCCATATAATGTTAAAGATAATCCAAGAAAATCTAATGTTTATTAGAGACCTTATTATTGTTATTTCCCAGGTGAGGAAAATGGGGCAGTTAGGGAGCAGATTTGTTGAAAGTATTAGCGCCATATTCCAAACAGCAGTAAACATATAGTGTAGAAGCGAAAGCCTAAACTGGAAAAAACAAAACCAAAATGAGCTATTCTTAGTTGTTTGATGGTCCTTGTTATATTGTAGCTATTGTGCGATTAATTTTATTTTAAAAATCTCTGCCGTTTGAAAAAGGCATCACTTGCAGCTCCCCAGTTTGATCTGATGCTCTAAAAAACCATCATAACTATGTTATCAGACCATGAGGGAGTTTAGTTTAATCCATCAAGTCATGCTCATGATAGACCTGAGGCTGACGGATTAGCACATCCTAAATATGCTGAGTATCTTAATCTGCTTTATTTTATTTGTAACTGTATGAAACCATTTTTCCAAATCTCAGCTGTTCACACATGTTTCGGTGCGAGCTTTGTACATTTATGAGGTTCAAGTCCAGTGTTTGCTCTGACAACTTTTTAAAACCATCAATAATTATAATGCCAAACTGATGGGCTGTATGGTGGGCTGAAAGCCAGGAAATACACTATTTATACCAAACACTGATTCTGTATATGCTTTCTTAGATTTGACACTCACTTTACCTCAAGTAGTCAATAGATTGAGCAGAAAACAACAATCAAACCCTCGACTTCCCCTCGGACCAGTCTTGTTCTATCTGCTGTCCCACAGTGTGCTCTGACTATGAGCTGTCTGCTTAGCCTGTGGCTGTCTGGCACACTGACCCCCTTAAGAGGCTACATCGTGTGTGTGTGTGTGCGTGTGTGTGTGTGCGTGTGTGTGTGTGTGTGTGTGTGTGCGTGCGTGTGTGTGTGTGTGTGTGTGTGTGTGTGTGTGTGTGTGTGTGTGTGTGTGTGCGTGTGTGTGTGTGTGTTTGTTTGTGAGTGAGTGTATGTGGGTGCCACCCCTCCTCTAGCCTAACATCAGCTCATGTCCTGGCTGTTATAAATAATTCATTGGCCATTTGAGGCCCCCAGAGCAGAAGAGTACTTGCGCAAGCCTTTAGTGATGGCCTTTAGTTACTCCTTACAAATACCCACTTAAACAGTCTTTACACACAAGAATACACTCCTCACAAACCGCACCAAAGCAGCCACTTAAACTGTCACGGCAGATCAATGGGAAGTCTAAATTCAACATTATCCTCTTATGTCAAAGCGTTTTCAACCTGACAGTATTCACGAAAATAGATATTTCCTTTATCCTATCCATCGTTTTATCGCTCACGCTTGCACAGTATCTGCATTCAGAAGCTCCAGCTAGGGTCAGTGTTGATAGTTTGATGAGGTGTGATTCGGGTTGGAGGCAAAACACCTGGATTTCTACATCCAATCTGCTGTCTGCCTCTTTTTTGGTGCATTTGAGGTGCCATGCAAATGAATGGAGATGCTGAGGAGAGAGGTAATCGAGTGAGGTGGGAGAGACATGGCAGGACAGGGAGGAAGAGACAGAGGATGAGGCATTGGGAGGTCAGAGTAGCATCTAGACTCCCGAGGAGAGGAAGAGAACTGTCCGGTAGCACCTGCCTCATTACCGTCTGCACCCCCTCGGTCTGACGTAACCCCGCTAACCCTGAAGAATATACATTAGCTGTGGGCCATACCTATAGGCCATGCAAACACATTTGTACAAGTTTTTGTCGATTAACTAATTCAGAAGTGAGCTTCATTATTCCACTGCCTTAATTGAGATAACAATGCAAATTCCCTTCATTAACTGTGACATGGACAATTTCTCGCGAGCTCCACAGGGACACCATTATATTCAGAGCCCATGGAGCAGGTTGCAAGGTGTCATCAGATATTCAAATGGCATGCTTGTTTAATTGCAGTAAATGTAGCATGTCCGGACGGCTTGGTGGAGGACATTTGGAGTGCAAGCCTGGCCATTTTAGTTTTTTTTTTTTAGGTGTGTATATGAGCGCCCGTGTTTGGTAATAGAGGTATTTGAATATTAGTTGAGGTAGGAGTCAGTTCAAGGTGTGTGTGTGTGTGTGTGTGAAGGTGCAGGGCCAATGCCCCTCCCACCCCCCCCCCCCCCCCCCGGGCGCGGTTTTTTGGCCCCCGCGGGGGCCCCCGGGGGGCCCGGGGGGGGGGGG
>VUQK01006612.1:39920-66435 GCA_015106715.1 Bujurquina vittata | reverse complement strand
TCATCTATGCATGGCATTATGTATAACTTGACAGTGGTTTGACACTGACAGAGTGCAGACCGGCAGCAGTCTATTCTGCTTCACCCTACATCTGAAGTCTCTGTGCTGAAAATAGCAGCACACTCCTCCTCTGTGGCTGCCATCACACTTCTAAAGTATTATGTTAAACTAGTGATGGTTATCTTGAAACCACACTTATATGCTTCTCGTAAGTGACCTGTGTCTTTGTGAGATGTTCCTATTCACCACCACCCCCTTCTTTTAATCTATCATCAAACAAACATATTGCGTTTGTATTTCAAAGCTGCTCGGGACTTTTGTGGGAGAAGGTGTACAAGTGCCACTAAAGCAGAAACTGAATGTCAAAACTGAAAACTAAAAAATAAAGAAAAACGTGGCTGTAAACTTAGAAGTTGAAGCAGTTTGTGTTTTAAAGACTCGAGACTGTGAGACTGGAAAGTTTCATTCTGGATTTTATTTCGCCACAACCAGAAGTGAGGGTGCAGAGTGGAATACTTGATCTGAGTTATGAATGCGACAAATTCAGACCTGACTAAACTGAAAGCCAGATATTAAATTAAATTTCATAGTTTGTGTACTGCCTCGGATTTCGTTTTATACCTCAAAGGCCTCAATTTTGTCCCTGAACTCAAATTGGAACAGCAAGGAGACATTTACCTGGCACTGGCAGTGTCTTTGGAGACGGAATAGACATCCTGGCCAGAGTTTCTATTGTGTACCTAGTTAAAGGTCACCTGCAGACTGCAGCTGCCTTTTTCAAACTCACACACACATTTTGTTTGAGAATGCAGCAACAAAAGAGTTTTGCTGACAAACCATGCTGAATAGTTTACAGCAGAGAAGTGTTTATGAGCCTTCCTATTTTTGTGGCAAATCTTTCTATGTTCCGTTCACAACCACAGGCAACAAAATATTGTCACTGATGAGCTCTCCAAATGATTATTGAACCATCAGAGTCTAGATAACTATGTCATTTAAAACTTCACCATGAAGGAATTCAAATGATCATGTGACAAAATCACACCAGGAAGCCACTCATGACCATCGGAGCTGCCAGGTGAGCTGCGTGTTTAAGAAATCATCCTTCAACTTTGTCCAAAGGCAGACAGCTGTTATGACCACGTGTTCACTCAGACAGTAAAGGGTGTTTGGCGATCAGAGGGTTCACTTTCATTAGATGGGTTGAGGTAGTGGCTCTGTGTTCTGTCTCAATGGTCTTGATGAAATGAGGGCTAAAATTAACCAAGAACCTTCCCATGACTCTTTGGTGTGAGAGCCACCAAAGGGCTCTCATGGAGGAATGCGCACTTAAGAGGGCCGTGAAAGACAAAGAGCAATGACTGGAACGCTAGATTATACATGTGAGTTTGTAAGACCTGGTTCAGCATCTCTGATTATTTCCTCAAATGAGAAGTTAATGAGCATGCATTAATGCCACACCAGTATCATTTGGTTGTCTTAGTTTTTTGTGTGCTTATTGATTAAAAGATGAAGGAGATGAAATAATTAAGTGAAAGGTTTTCATCTGCCTAACTTAAGTTTTTTTTTTTGCCCTTTTGCAGCTTTTTATTATTAGTTACAGTGGAGAGAGACAGGAAGGTGGGAGGAGAGATGGGGAAAGACATGCTGTGAATGGTGACTAGGTCAGGACCCAAAACGGGTCCGTCTGCACTAGTATGGTTGTAGTATGCAGCGTATGTGGTCGCCCGCTCAACCACTGAGCCACCCTGGTGCCGAAAATACCTAATTTTCTTAAATGTCTTCTGACATCTGAGTATTAATTTTTTTAATTAATTTTTAAAGTTAATTGATTTGTTGTTTGGCTTAAAATATCTAGGTAATACCATCTTGTATGCCAATGGGTTCTTGGAGCCTACCCATATTAAAAAAAAGTATAATATGTGTTTACACAAGAGACATTATACAAGTATAAAGTTAAGTTACATATTAAACAAAATGTGGGGCAGGGGTGTAAAATAAGGCGCCACCTGCCTCCTCCTGTAAAGATGCCTTTTACCTAGAGTTGCAGGTGAGACCACACAAGCCTTTGAACTTAACCTTCGTTTTGATCTGAAATGCAAACTTTAAGTTTCATGACAGTATCCCCCATGGTTGTAATGCTATCATGTTGATGCACCTATTGTTAGACTGATGTAAAAAACATGCCAAAATAATCTGAATCACGTTTGTGAGAGTTTCTGCTGCTGTGGGTGTTACCCGGACCATGTTTTGCAACATATCCTAGATAAATTCTGCCTGTAAAGTCGACTGCAGGATTTAATTGGTTTCTTTCAGTTATGTTTTGTTTTTTAATTTTTTAAAGAATTCATTAGTGAAAGAGAGAATTTACTGGTGAAATCAGACTATACGGGACAGTTTGCTTTTTCAACCCTCAACTACTGGATATCGGGATTTACATAGCTTAAAAAAATTTTATATACTGTGTGCATTTGTAATTTCAACATGTAACACAGGACAGGTGTTATCACCTCAAACGCAGCTTGAAAAAACACATCTCTGTAACCTTTCGTCTCGTCCCAAACTAGTGGAAAAGGGCTGCATAGAAAAGAAGGCTGACTGCCCGAGAATTTTATCTGCCTGGAATTCCTTCAGCTCAGGGTCACCTTAAACTAGGATCTCAAACATTCATTCTTCTGATAAGAGCTGGACAAAACAGACTCATGTTGTGTCTTGCACTTACTGGATCATACTTAAATATAAGCATCACATTCATCCAGGAAGAAAATAAAAAGAACAAACTGCCACTGAGGCAGGGTGTGACATTTTTATAAGCTTGGGACAAAAACCATGTTCAAGTCTGTAAAACCAGTCCGTTGTTTTGGAACTACCATGTTAGGTCTTGAAAAGCATAGCAGCCACTTGTGACTTAATTTACTCAAATGTTTGCTTTGGCGAACAAATATCATGTGTATACGTGTTTTTATAAACCGTAACGAGAAGGTTTGTTTCGTGATAAATTCTCAAGTGCCAGACAAAAAGCACAAGACAAACAACAGAGAAGGGAGAACAGATTAATCACATTTTAAAGTCTTTATTTCGTCAGGTGATTTCAGCCTTCTGTTACTTAGTCTTTTGATATTTAGCTACTTTTTTTTCTTTAGTTGAGACAAAGAAAAACATAATATGTTACCTTCAGAGTATAGTTAGAACTGCACGTGTTGCACATATCTGACAACACAGGAAAACTGTGTGAGAGTCATTACTCTGGAGCTTGTCTATGGCTGACAGTAACTGCTTGAGCATTTTTTAGGCAGCTTGAGTGTGACCAATTTCAGTAATTGTAGTAAAGAGACCACTATGATTCAGAGGCCCAACTCGTTGAAAAGTATACATCACAGAACAGAACAGCTTTTAAAACTGCTCACAACAGTACTCATATCCCTATGGGTACATCAAAAGATCTTTTTTTTTAAATTAGTGATTAGGGATCAAATCAAGACCTTCCAGTCTATGCAAAAAAATATTCCAAATTTCATCAGAAGTTCACAAAGTTTTGTACCTTTAAATGTTACCAAGTAATCACTAAAGTCTTAAAACTTTGATTAAACATTTGCTTTCAATTAAATTAGTGAATGATGGGATTTCTTCATAGCCAGTACAAACAACAGGAATGATTCCAGCAAGCAAAAACACTTTTACTGTACATATTAAGTCTTGACAAGTGTTTTGAGAAAGACTTAAAAAATGCACGTCTATCCTTTAAAATCCCAAATCAAGTTCAAATGAATTGTAATGACACACCTGACAATGTAGGAAAATGACTTTTTGAGGTCAGATATTTCTCTGTCCAGTAGAGATGTTTTTCCGCATCTCAAGCAATATTATTCTTGGGTACAAATGATCTCTCATCCCATACAGAGAGTAAAACCCATACTGGGCTGTGACATTACTTGAAGTGAACCCATCTGCTCAGCAGTGCAGCCTGCCTGAAGGGCAGAAACAATCAGTTACAATGAATAATATCTGTCCGCTGCTGTCAAACCTCTGATACCCTGAAGGTAATTGTCAGCATATATAACACTCATCTGACAGACATGAGAGCTGATATACTGTATGACTGTGTCAGGTTTGAATGAGAGGAAAAGAAACACGATTATGAACACATGAAAACATTGTTTGGACGGACATTTTGCACAAAGCAAAGAGGCACCAGCAAAGAAAAAAGGTTTTATTGTCGTTAACATAACATCATAGCTTGTAGTACTGGTCAAAACTAATGTTATATTCACATCTGCAGAGGTTTCTAAAGAGTAGAGGTGCAAAAAAAAATCTATTTAACATACAATCAAACAAAACACATCAACTCAAACAACAGATTGCTATGGGTTATTAGAGGAAAAGGGAGAAGAGACTGAAGGTTGGGGGTGAAGGTTCCGGAGTGTAGAGGGTGGTAGGCAGGAACGCATGGTGTCCTTGACGACAGGCACAGACACAGCCAGCTTTCCATAGCAGCACTCTCATTAGTGGCAAGGTCCTGTCAGCACTGCTTCAGTCAGTGGGGATTTCATCAAAAGTTGGGGTTTGGATTACAGTGTTTGAACTATGATGTGCCTCTATCCTTCCGGCCTGTTTTTTAATCTAAATTTCTCCCATTCAAAACAAAAAAGAAAAACAACACTGCAGTGCAGTTTGTGATATTTGAGGTTATTATAACAGCTGTATGGTCCTCTCTGTGTGCCTTCCTTTGCTATCAGCCAAATGTTGCAGGAACTGGCTGACACTTGGTCGAGGCTGGAGGGCAAAAGTCGTGTCAGTACCCACACCTGTAAACTGGGCCTGTCTGTCCATGTTATCGCTATTTTATAAGTGGACGTGTAATGACAAATCCTGGTGTCAAAAACTTGTCCTGTTATCAGGTTGCATTCAAGAGACAGATGATGTTAAAGAAGACACAGAAGAATGGAGGTACAGTGATGGAGGAAATTTTAAAGGCTCTACATAGGTCTTTTTTATGGAGGGAATGAACACTAGACATCACCATAGTTACTCCATCATATGCTGTATCTGCACATTTATTTGTATTCCCATCTGGTTGTGCAGTTTTAAGTCTTCAGAGCAGCACTAATAGGCTTATTTGGGCAATCAGTGCACTGTAGATAAAATGTAATGATATCAGAAAACTTGCAGCATAGCTCCACCCAACTTCAACTACGCACATGTGCAGGACTTTACATTCAATAAACAATACACAAGTAGAGGCGGCTGCTAGAACAAAGGGATGAAATATGAGAAAAGAACTAAACAGAGGGTTAAAAAACAGCAACTCAGCCTCACGTGTTGTTCTGATCAATGCTGCAGTAACATACACGTATCTGCCATCACTTGCCTAAATCCAATTCAGATGTCTGCATCTGCAACTCCATCACTTGTCACATTCCACATACACATAACCATACTTCAACCTCCACCATGCTACATACTAAACATAATCACTATGACTCAAGTTTCTCTTCTATAGCAGCTAATCAGAATCAATGCTAAAAATATCTGTCCTGTCAGCTCAAGTTAAAATTAAAAAAGCTTAGTCATAGGTATTGCTGGAATAATCTAATAATGATTTAAGATGACTGTAACAACTTCAAGCTTATGGTGAAGCTGTACAAAAAACCTAACCTAGATATTTTCAGCAGAAATCTTAAGAGGGAGTCTAAGTGTAATTGGTGGTTATTTCATGGTTACCATAACAAGAGTTGCCAGCAGGTGATGTGATGGCAGAGAGAAAAGACGGGGATGCAGTGAATCTGATGGGGTAGCTTTTGGGTCAAACAAACAAGAATTGTAGCAATATCCAATAATGTGTATTCAGAATCTCCAGATAGTGAATGACGAAAAGAGGAAAGAGCTGGTCTTGGAACTTTAAGGAAGATCTTTGTGTTCAGTGGTTGATTCCTTAATGATCTGAAAAGGCGGGAAAAGTCACAGTTAAAAATAACAAAATGAGCAAATCTCTGGTGGAGATTTAAGTGTCAGTTGCACAAGGCATCAGGTGTACGGAGCCACACTAAATCTGTGAAAACCTTCAGAAGAGTTCAACATTGCCCTCCAGAGGGAATGGGTTAGAGGTACAATGTGCAGATTATCCTGAAGCAGTGTGAATGACTCATTCAAGCACTAATTCACTCAGTTCACTCATTTTGACACGAGTGGTTTATTACAGTAGCAGAATACAGTTAGAGTTTGGCATCCACATTCTGACCTCACCACTCCTGGAAAATGTGCCACACATAAAATTTGGGAGTGATGAGAAGAGTGGATGCTGTAGATCCACTCATGGTCTAAAACACCAGGCAGTGACGCAAGGCAGCAGCACTAGCACTGACATGTCAGCGAAAAATGAGAAATCTTTGCAGCTTAAAAAGGCAAATTAAACTGAAATAAACAAATATGTGGGTGTGTATATAACTTGAGAAGACAGAGGCATGTTACATCTTTATGATTGCAGTGTAGAGCTTGAGTTTCCTTCCTGAACTAGTTTGCAGGTTTCTCTCCATTTGTGTTCATCCACATACCTCCCCATCTCTGGTCTCCACAGTTCGAACCAGGATGCTTCTCTTCACATGGGCCTCTGGAGTTTTAGTGTCCAGATTAGTTTCTAAGGGAAAAACAGCAGGAGAGAGGGGGGAAATGTTTAGTTCTGACCAAACCCTGTCATAATCCTTTTGTTGACCTCTGCAGTGTTTTAATTACAATAAGATGACAAGATTTTCTTTTTAAACCCATAAATATCGTCCTTTAGACAGTTAAAATAGTGAAGAAAATAAAGGGTTCAAAATTGAAACTGACCTCTAAATTGAATGTTGGAAAAGCTCTGAACTGGTATAGTGATTCTGTAAGAAAAGAGACGAAAAATAAAATACAAAATCAGAAACACATACTCGGATTTATTGCTTGTGTCAAATCTGACCAGACAAGTTCTAACTCACCTGCTCTCTTCCCCTTCCAAGAGCTTTCTGTATGTGGCAATCTCAATATCCAGAGCCAGTTTGACATTGAGGAGGTCCTGGTACTCCTGCAGGTGCCTTGCCATCTCCTCTTTCAGTGCCTGGATCTCTTCCTCCAGACGGTTCACTGTATCCTGGTAGCCGGCTGTTTCCATGGCACAGCGCTCCTCCATTTCCCGCAGCTGGCGTTCCAGAGACTCATTCTCAAATAGAACAGAGAAGAGACCACATAATAAATGAAAGACCCAGTTATATTCACCAGGATTTAACATTGATAAGTAAGGATTTGTTGAATGCTCTTCCCAGATAAGATGTTAAATTCTGCACTATATTATCTGTCTCTACTGTTGCTACTTCTGCTATTACTTTTGCATTCACTTCTTCTACAGCTACTACTCTTTCTGCTCTATATGAATTTCTTTTTTGAGCCATTAGTATTAGTGCTATTTTATAAAACTGAATGGCAATGGAGTTTCAATCTACTACCGGACAGAACATGTGCCTCCAGAGTGCAGTGGTTAACACATTTACTTAGGAAGTGAAAGAGCATCCGGCATAAAAGTCTACCAAATCAAACATGCAGCGCTTCCCACTGTGGAGACCTATTGTCAAAAGGAAGCAGCTGAAAGTTGCTAGCTACTAGAAAGCACTCAAATGTATAATTAACTGAATAGAACAAAAATATTTATTAGGCTAGTTTCATTTTACAGTAGGTCCAAGCCAAAGAGGAAACAACTAAATATGCAAGCCGATTCATATTCATATTCATATTCATATTCAGATTCAGATTCAGATTGATTCAGATTCAGATTCAGAAAACTTTATTCATGACAAAGGGAGACACTACAGCTGTCTGCTGATCAACGGCCCATTTTCACATGTGCATTTTATGTGATCTTGTGTACTTACTGTGCCACGAAGTGCCTCCAGGTCACAGGTCACCACTTGGATCTGACGGCGATATTCGTTGGCCTCCTGTTTTGCCTGGCGCAGGGCCTCTGCATTTCTATTGGCTGCATCTGTCAGGTCAGCAAACTGTGTGCAAAGACAAACAGTGAAACAGCTCGTTTGTCTGTGGTATGTTCAATACCTTATTAGTTTTTGAACTTCATAATTGTTTTAAATTTTCACAGCAAATACCAACAAAATTGTCACACACTTTCACAATTTACTGTTATACAGTATGTATTTTATAAAAGACATAGCTAATTCCTCTGACCTTGGATCGGTACCATTCCTCAGTCTCCTGCATATTTGAACTGGCCATGTTTTCATACTGGACCCTGATGTCTCTCAGAGCAGCGGTCAGGTCTGGTTTAGACACATCCAGATCCACATGAACCTGCTGGGCCAGGATCTGCTCCTGTATCTCACGCAGTTCCTGCAAGATAGAAGTCAAAATTATTTGTGGTTCAAAAACACTGAGAGCTAAAACTATGTTAATTAGCAGTAATTAATGGTGCCTTGATATTAATATATCTTTTATCACTTCCATGCTTTCAATTGCTATTCTTACCTCCTCATGAATTTTCTTCAAGAAGTTTATCTCATCCTGCAGGGCATCAATCTTCCTCTCTAGCTGGACACGATTTAAAGACGCTTCATCCACATCCTGTGCAAAAAATCAGGTACACAGAGGGATGAGGATGGGCAGTCAGTCATACTGACTATCTAAATTATTTAGTTAATAATTTCAGGAAACAGGATTACCTGTCTGAAGGCATTTAGATTATTTTCTGCATCCTGTCGGAGGCCAATCTCATCTTGCAGTCTAAGTCACACAAAGAAGCAAAACAACCAAATTCAAATGAAAAAAAGAAAAATCCCTTAAATTTGTAGTGTTTTTCTTTATTTTTTTGTAGTTTAATACAAATGTAACTACAGCTCCAGCCAGTTTTACTCTGCAAAGTACTTTATTGAGGCAAAAAGTTGAAACTTTTTCCTGACTAAAAAAAAATAAAAAAATCATACCATCCTCATCTTCAAGGATTAAAAACATATTTTGAAGTACATCGATTTGATTTTTAACATGAACTTCAGTGCTGCTCCCCATGTTGCTGGGGATGTGTGGGGCTCAGCTGAAAGGGCAGCTTACGCATCATTACACATTCACTCCAATCTAACAGCCTTGGCCTTTCCCACGGGATGAAGCACACACACAGAGACATAAAAAGGAGCCACGTACACACAACCTCGTGCACAGATAGGCACCACCCCACAATCCATCTGCCATGCAAACAGAGACATGGAGTCCTAAGCATCTGTAAGGCTTCATGAAGAGTTTTGCTGAATAGAGGGCTTTAAGAAGAACAGCATGAATCACAGAAGTGACCTCTGACCACAACCATCACAATTCATGCTGCATTCTTTTGGAGGACTGGCAGCTGCGTGATAATCGGAGGATATAGTCTGAGGTAGACCTTTCCAACCTTTAGAGGCTTCTAAAGGTCACTTATTCTCAAGACAAAATTAAATGATAGATTCATGTCACATATGCATCTAAAATTGAAAAAAATAAAAGCTGGATATGTGATGGCAGTGAATCAGTATTTTGGAGTAATAAGGGGACAAGTGAACATCTGCCTGGCTGGCCGTTCCCTTTGTGGAGGGCTGCCATTGTGTTTCCCTCATTCCTCCGGACTCACTCAATGGGGACAAGGGGTTCAGCGAGGATCAAGTTTGTAAAGAGGGATCCCGGAGTAAAGCTGGGCAAGAGCACAGTGGGCTGCATTCCAGTGAGTCAGAAATCTGCATATAAATGCACTGGTAATTAAAAAAAGAAAACAACAGAAAACTTTCCATTGGAAAGAGTTTGTCTTAATTTGTGCCAAAATACATAAAATCTACTCCAACTGAATGTGTTTTCCAATCAAAGCCAAGCTGACCAAAAGCAGTTTGTCTAGATAACACATTTTGTGAGCATCCTATCACAGTCCAAATATATTTTCCAGGGTGTATTTTGGGTTATGCTGTGCTTTAACCAACAACATTCAAAAGTTTAACACAAGCAAGAGTCCAAAACATCTTGTGCACTAATTGAAAGATGAAATTGAAACTCAGCCCATAATACTGATGACTATGAGGAGAGTTAGCACGAGGAAGTTTATTCCTCTTTTTTAACTCCTTATCCTTATTCTTTTTTAAATTTCACATAAATGTATGTTTTAGTTCATTTAAATTTGTCATTATGACAATCTTTTAGTTTGTAACACTAAAAAGGAGACAAAAGGTTCTAATACTGCATGGGGGTGCTACTGCTGTGGGATTGTGCATCACACCTACAAGATCCTCCACCCACAGAAATCCTGCCCTGCTTCCTCTTACCTCTGCTTAAGTGTGGTCAGGTCTGCAGCCAGGTTGTCCCTCTCGACTTCCAGTCGAGCCTTGCCAGTGGTGAGACCGTCCACTTGTCGTCGTAGCTCCCTAAGCTCCTCCTGGTAGATGTCTCCTAGTCGACTTGGCTCTTTCCCCTTCAGCTGGTTCAGCTCTGCCACCAGCACCTTATTCTGCTGCTCCAGTAGGCGCACCTTCTCTATGTAACTGGCAAAGCGATCATTCAGGCCCATCATCTCCATCTTCTCATTAGTTCGTGTTTCCTTGTACTGGGCCTTCAACAGAGAGTCAGCTGAGAAGTCCAGCCGGTCCACAGGGCTCCCCAGCAGCAGGGCTGTATTGCTTGAGCCCAGGGAGATCCTCGATATCGGGCTAGATTGGGTGAGATTGCGAGGGGTGCCATGCCAGGAGAGGCGGCTAGAAGAAAGGCCACCGATTCTGACTCCAGAGCTGCTTGAGCCCTGGGGCCCAAAACGCTTCCTGTATGAGGACTGGACTCTCTGACTCTCCATGTTGGGGAATGGAGCTTGTTCTAGGCAGAAACAGGGCTTTTATACAAGCAGGCAAACCCCCCAAAGTCCAAAGCAGAGTCCACAGGGTGGGGCAGAGAGAAGGGAGGGTGACAGGCAGTGAATGGGACAAAAAGGGAGAGCGAAGGGGTGGTTTACATGACACTCAAAAAGCTGTGTGCCAGGGATTGTCTGTGCTCGTCCACTCAACTACAAATGTCTCCTGGCTTTCTCCCTCTCCCCCTTCTCTTCCCCTTTCCCCAGCCTCTGACTCACTCTCTCTCACTCTTACTTTCACCCCTTTTTGTCTTTCTCTCTTTCTTTCTGTTCAAACTGAATGAAAAGGAATTTGTGTGACAGGGTCTGGCCACCAATTCAAGCTGACCACACATACGCTCTCGCAAAAACAGAAACAGAGTTTGATCAAACAAAAGGGTGTTGGGGAGAGATCTTCACTCCCTAATCAGAAAACAACTGCAGACTGACAGACTGGCGAAGCAGGTACAAATACAAAGAAAAATTAGTATATTGGAAACATTGTCGAGAGTATCAGACGTGTCTATAACAAAAGCCTGTGAAATCATCTGAGACTCGGGTCAGCTGTGCAGGGAGAATCTAAGCACTGTTGTCTCTCTTTGAATCACAGTTTGGGGGCACAGTTACATAACGAGGGCACAACTGCCTATGATTATTCATTAAACACCTCCTTACCATAATTGCAATATTTATCATAAAATGTGCCTCAATCATTAAAATCACAATGAGATTTGGTTAAACAGATTAAACAGATTATACAAAATAAGTTTTTAGAAAATCATTACCTAATCATCTATAATGACAACTCATCTTAAAGCATTTTAAAGAGTTTCGGCGCCATTAAAGACAGTGGTAACTAACACAGTTAGTTTCTGTCCTTGATGATGATGTTCATGGTTAGCACAAATTAAACTTATACCTAAATCCACTAATTAATACATTTGTACTGTGATTTTTTCAACATAAATCTTTTTTTTCCACACTTAAAGGCTTTATATTTTTGTGTCTGTCCTTTAACATAATGTCAAAAAATGTAATACATTATGTAAAACAAAAAAAATAGCAGCAAAATGTTTTTCATAAAACTGTAACTTCATCATCATGGTAAATAACGCTTCAGTTATATCATCAACAACACATTTCAGCTGCAGGAGTACATGCACACTTTCAACACAAGCAGAGAAAGAAAGAAAGAAACTTGCCAGTGAAACCGTAAGACTCAGAGGTGTTCACTTTGTCTGGGTTATTAGATGTCTTGCTGGTTCCAAAGACAGATGGATGACAGAGAAGCACGGGGTCGGGTGCTGGGATTTGGGGAGGTAGGGAGTTGGGGAGGGAAGCCTTTTAATCTGACCTCTCTGAGGACTAACAGAGTCTGTGTTACAAAACCATTTTCATCCATTACCTTGGCAACCACTGAGCTGGCTACCTCAGACCATCTCAGCTCATCTTTCTGAAGAGGATGTGATTTATACACCAAGTCCCAATTTCTTTCTGCAAAGACATATGCCTCAAGTCAAGAACAGAGTCTTTTGGCATGACAGTTCTAATAATTGCTGGGGCTCTACTTTCTGTTTTTACTTAATGGGTTTTCTAGTAATAATTTCCTGTTTTGAAATCATGTGATTTGGTTCCTGTTTCCATTGTTTTTCTAGTATGTAAAGCTTTAGTTTTATCTTAGTATTTGAGTTCTGGTGTGGTTCCTGTAGATAGCTTTGGATGCCGGTTTTGATAGTTTATATATCAACTACTAGTTGTTTTAATTATTATTCTTAGTCTTTGTTTAGCTTTGGTTTCTATTTCCTCTGTGTTTAGTTCCCTCAGTATTCCCCTGGCTGTTCTTTCCTCTGTCTCGTCTTTCTGTGTTTGTGCCGTTGTCCTACGGTGTTCCTTTGTCTCTGCCCTCATGTTTAGTGTAAGTCTTCTTGTATCTTATGTGTCCTGTTTTCATTTGATGGATGTTGTATCTAATGTCTAGCTTTGGGCTTTGCCTCCTGTCTGTCCTCCCTGATTGTCTTCACCTGTGTCTCATTCCCCCAGCTGTGCCTCATCCACGGTCAGCTTTCTGGGCGTATATGTACTACAATCCTGCTTCTGTGCTCTGTCCTTTGTAATGGAGTCAGTTGTGTAACTCTCAGTGTCTACTGTCCTGCTTTTGTGTTGTCATGTTTCCTGGTACCTCCTAGGTCTTTGAATTTTGGTTTTGTTTGGACTTTTGGTATCACCTTTCATTTAGTATTTTGCCTGAGGTTTTTTGCATTTTGGCTCTGCATATCCACACTAACTGTGGCCATGTGATAAAAATGTACCAATATTTAGTTTAATTGCAGCAGAAATATCAGTTCTGTTTTTGTTTGGAGCTGAAAAGATCAAACTGGCAGTACCACGGTCATTTAACTGCTGAAGGTAATAAAACCACAACAGCAGTGGTTCATAAAGGACTTCTTTGTTACTGGGCCATAAAATCACAGGGACTGTAGACCAGTCATAGGGCCTTTATTCAGTGGGAGGCAGTGAATAAAGGCCCTATGACTTTACTATTTGGCCTCTGAGTGTTGTTACTAGTAAAGAAGAACAACAACATGGTGTCTTGAATCCCAATTGGTCTCTGTTTATAGAGGTTAAACAAGATGGCACACTGTAAGTCTGGCAGAGATTTGTTGACTAAAAAGGCTCCATCTCTAAGGATTAATAGCATGCTTGCATCATTAAGGTGACAGTAATTGTTTTGCCTCTCTGGATTTTTTAGACAATCACCACCGTTGCCCTAGATCTGGTCACTGAGGTAATACGTCCTGATAATTAAACATCCCCACAGAAAGAGTGTAAAAGTGGTGCTGCAGACCTCTCCCTATCTTCCCTCCCTGCAACTAGAGTCACTGAAGGGCCAAGTCTAACAGCTGATTCATAGGTCCAACATAGGAAGACCATCTCATCTCCAGGACTTACAAGGAAAAGGGGTGTGGGGCAGACTCTTAATGCTGAACTAATCACAGGCCAAAGTAACACGGCTGCCAGCAAAGTTTGACTGCTCTGGCATTTTACATCGAGAATCCCCAGCGTGAATTCAGCTCCCATTCTTCAACCTTGCTGATGTCTGAATGTACATGGCTACATACCAAACTGAATCCTGACCAACGAGCTGGAAATACGACTGTTTCAGCCCCGCCTTTATCCCTACATTGAGGGCAGACAGGTTGTAAATTAAGACTAATAGGGACTTTGTTTTTGAGGGGTTTTTTTTGTTTTGTTTTGTTTTTTAAAATTGTTATTTACATAAAATAGTTTGCTACTTTAAATTAAGCAAGATGAATTTAACCCATCTGTCTCAGACTGAGACATGCCTCCTACCACTCCTGTGCAGGTAGGGACAGACTGTACTTTTTAGGTCAGAGAATTACTTTCTGTAATTCCAATAGTTGAGCCAGCGTCCAGGACACTGATATCGCACTGAACAATTTAACACAGATTTATTTTATTCAAACCTAAAGCTAAGCTTATTTCCTGTCCTCATTGTGTTGTGTAGTTTTTCTTTCTTGTGGTAAATAATTGCATATGAGCTAACTTTATGAGCATACCAAATCTTTTCATTTACCTTGTCTGCAGTGCTCTTCGCTGATAAATTGAGGCTCAATCATTCCTAATACTTGTGGGGTGAAAATTACTCCACAAGTGTTACTCACTATTACACATTTTCATATGTAGATTTCTGCAAGCACCTCCAAAATATTTCATTTTATGCCACCCTATACAAAACTGCTATATTTTGCATATATAAATAAATTGAATATTAAACACACATAGAATTCTTAAACAAAGTTCCAATTTTGCCCACTTGGCCCAGTCACATAATACAGGAGCATTAAGTTCCTTTCATTTATATAATTCATTTGATCTTATTTAAGGAGTACGTGGAGTCTGTCTGCCTGTCTGACTCTCCTTTTAGTACTGATTCACCTTCTGAGGCGGGAAGGATTACATATGGCCTTCTGTATTTCCATAACAGTCTTGCCCAACATCAAATGGAGGACTAATTAGAAAAATAAATGAAAACACCTGTTCTTGTGGATGTATGTACACTAGTGAGCGAAGGATCTAAACCCTGTTCCACTGCTGGTACTGACCGACTTGACTGGACTGCCATCAGGTGCATTTCTGAGACTTGACAGTTAAAAACAGCACAGCTGAATGCTTGGGTTCCACTGAAGCTGCAATTCTTTATGGGGAAAGGGTTTTAATGAAAATCGGGGGGCTTAACTGGGACAGACGAAACAGCAATATGACTCAGCACCACTAGGTCCAAACAGAGTGTAGCCACAAAGAGGGACAGCGGACAGCCGGTTTACAGCCCAAGCTCCAGTCTGCCTGTCAGCAGGAATGCAGGGGGCCCAAATGCACACAGATCGATCTACATACCCTACTGGCCAAACACATAACATAATGAGGACAGCACTCAGATATTTGGTATTTGATTATACACAGGTCAGATTTGAATTGAATAAGGTTCACATTTTATACATAATCAAAATCCTATACGGTACATTTGTGATAAAATCAATCTTGAACTGTCACTTTATAGTAAAAAAAGGGGTCAAAGGACAATAAAAACCAAAGCTGTCAAATGTGAAGGAATGTCTTTCACACCAATTCATGAAAAAGACCCTTTGTTCGACACATTCCATTTATCATCTCACACAGCCTGTAGAAATCTCTTCTTCCTGTGTCTGCCTCCTGCTTTCCCTCATGAGAGGAGTGAAAGAGCCAAAAAGAGAGGAAGAAACAGAGTGAGAGAGACAGAGAAAAGAAAAACGAGTGCATCAATCAAGTAGCTTCTTAATGCCAACAATGAGCTCAGTCTCCTGTGTGTCTTCATTTACAGGACTCACTAGATTTGGCCCAGCTTGTACTTCCATGCATGTAAATACAGCGATAACAATCTGACAACATATTTAAAAACTATTTATTTGGTTTTGACAGAGCAGGTCATATATACAGTATATATTTATACATAACATACTATTCTTTTTCTTGCTGTAAAATAAATTTGATACATTAGACTTTGCACTGCAAGTCTTGTCATGATACATATAATACATTTACATATATAGATTTCTACCAGCTAGTCTGTATTCATTTGATTATCTTAGGGTCCTTTATTTCTTTAAAACTGCATCATTTAAAACTGATTTTAGCTGCCTTTACCATGTAGCAGCCCCACAGAAATATTTTTGTATTAAAGTTAAGGCAGTAGCAAGACTATTGCCCAGAAAATCATTTAATACTGGACTTGTCTGAACCCTGGGATAAACAAAGTCGTCGTCTGGGTTGAACAGCGAACTCTGACATCCAGCGCTGGCTCTGATCCTGTTTGTCTTTGGCTCACACACCACTTAATTATGCTTTAATAACACTGAGATCAGGCACAAATATTCCCAGCAATTTCTTTTGTAAGTTAAACCCCTAAAGGCTTCATTCATGAGCCTCATAGATGGATCAAAACAGTATAGCCAATGATGCAAAGTTTCCATAACCTGTCAGGTAATACTGCCTTCGAAATGTATAGCTAAGGATGTGTGGAAACATTTTTCTGCACTGGAACAAGAACCAAACAGCCTGAGTTCATTTTCTACCCATTTTCCACATATAAACCCCATTTCTGAAATGTCTGCAAAACCAGTTGCTTTCAATGATTTTTTTTTTTTTTATAAAAACTGAGTCCTCAAAGTATCATTAGCTTTGACACAGTCTGAATATAAAAAATATATTTAAACATATATACCTATAAAAATCTAATTGGAGTGGACATGGGCATATAAATACAAGTGAAAGAATTTTCACATTTGAAGTAAAAAAAAGAATTCAAATTTTAAACAAAACCCTACAGACATTCATTTTACAGAAAAGTGCATCTGATTTAAATTGATCTTTAGGCTAAAGCTTCTCAGCTAGAGAGGTCTGTGCCAGACACACATGAACGGAAAGAAGGCCCTTTAGTTTGAGTTATCAAACAATAAAAAAACAAACATCTGCTTTACTTTAATACATATATGATGCCATATCTTGAGCATAATATTTTATCTGCTTCCGTTTTAACACCTGTGATACTGAAAAGCTACAAGAGCAGGATGTCTGAGAGAAAGACAAGTCACAACGAGGTGAAATTCCACCCTTCACATCCCTTAAACTGCTAATCAGACTATTAAATTCAAATCCCCAGACTGTGCTGAAATATACTGATTTTCAGAATTTACCTGAATGTATTAAGGCAGCCTGATAAAGTAGATAGTTTTACAGGTAGAAGAACAGTAATAGCGATAGCTCTTAAGAAATTCCATCTTAAATCAGGTGTTGCACCTGCACTGCTCCTGTTTGTGCTTCTCACACAAGAATTTGTTTCAAGTCACAGAGCGAAGAAGGTCAGAAAAATAAACACTTACCAATCTTTTAAAAGTCTGCTTTAAAAAAAATCTATTTCTGAATTACTCTACATGAATGAAAAACATTTTTAACTCATTTGTCAAGTTGGGACTACTGTATGTTTCTTTCTGTAGCTGTACCTGACACTTCTTTGGTTAATTTATACAACAAACCCTTCAAAGGTATCAATTTCCACATGCTTTTTAATTTCATATTGCTGGATTAAGAAAAAAGAGCAAAAATATATCAGCACCTTCATTTATTTTAGAAAAAGTTTATTTTTGCCTAAATCATCATATTTTTAATATTTGGTTCTGTTTTTGTGACTTTTGGGAAAAAAATTGACTTGGGCCATTAGTTTAGGAGGGTGACATGTTTTGTCTGGCTATATGGATATGGAATTTTGTCCACATATTTAAAATTTTGAGGATTATGAAAATGCCTTCAGTACAGTTATATATTTGGTTCAAAGACTGCACGAAGATTATTTTCCAGAGAAACAGATGTTTAGATCTGTTCAAATGTAATGCAATAAACAGAAAAACAAATGGCTCTCATAGTTGTGGTGGATCACTCTCTATTGAGGATACTACTACCAGACTTTGTGCATGTGCCTCTTACAATGAAGATACCCAAACCTACCTTCCCTCTTACCACGATAACTAAACCGTGCAAAATAATGTATAAATTCTTATTGGGCTAAAACCTGAAAAAGTGCATCACAAATAGCTTAAAACAGGAGTTGTAGTTTAAGAGTTGAAATTTCTTTGTCTCAAAAAGACAGAAATGGTATAAGATGGGGATGGGGAAAAAAGGAGAACAAGCCTGTCCATTTAACGCTATTGTGGATCAGCAGCTTTCAGTATACACTTTCAGCCTACTGTAGCTTTAAAATGAGCTGCAGCCACGTTTAGATTTAAATACTTAAGGATATCTGGTATTTCTCATAACTGCACAAGTGAATGTAAACACAGGAGCTGATGCACAACTATATAACTATATAATTCTGCCTTTGGAGTGCATCATGTGGTGTGTGTGACTGTGTGAGCTTGAATCTATCAAAGACCAGCGGCCCACTACATACTTAATCTGTGTTTTGTTCCCCCCTTGTGGAGACTCTTGTACAAGCACATACTGGCATTTTCCAGGCTTCATGTTTTCTGCCGTGGTCGGTGTTCTTTGTGCTCTTTGGATTTGCTTGTGAGGAATCTTTGAAGTATCTGAGTGGTGGAAGAGGCTCAGTACCCTTAACACCAACATCTCAGTCACCTCCATGTCTAGATTTCTGCCAAGGATGGGAGCTTATGGAAACTGCGGATGCTGCTGAGACTACTGCGCTACTCTGTGGTCAAGTTCGGAAGCCTGGCAGATCTCAACACAGAATCTGGGAGAATGGGTGTCTGAGCAGCTCCTCAGCACTTGGCCTGTGTTTGGCTTCCACAAATATGCTGCGGATGAAGTCCCGTGCCTGGTCGGAAGTGTGTGAGGGTAGGAGTGGGTTGGTGGGCTGGGTGGCGATCTTAAATATGGCTGCCATGGCCTCATATTCAGCCCACGGTGGCTTTTCTGTCAGCATTTCTACCACTGTGCAACCAAGGCTCCTGCAAAAGACATATAAAATGTATTTTACTTTATGTGACTTACAGTGGAATGTCACAACAAGTTGAAACAAATACCACATATTTTTCCCATACTACTCAACCCTAAAGACTTGTAGGAATGTGTTTAGTGGAAACTTTGGAAAACTGTGTCTGCAGATGGCCTCTGCCACCTATTTGGGAGGTACGAATCCTGCTACGAGCATTACTCCCCCTGCAGCACTGGCTGAGAACCTGGAACATACCAACGTCTGTAATAACCTGTTTGACTGGCCTTCAGCCAATCATATCACTCGCCTGGTGGGTCACCACCCAATTAGACTATATGAGGGAATGTGGTCTATTCTGTGTGTGGGAATATGGTAGAACGTGGGTTTCATACAGCAAGCTCCTCAGTTTATTACATTTTCTTTTCTTTTGAGAGAATAATAGCCTGATGTTTTTGTATTTACATTAAGATGTCAGCCTCCCCAACCCCTGATCTTGTGATCTGCTGTTTCCGCTTGTATGGATGCCTGACAAAGTCAGGGCAGGCTCCTAATGAGACAACAGATGGTGTCACTGATCTCCTGGAGAGTCTGAGGACCAACCTGGTGGTGTCAGATGGACTGAAACATATTCCAGAGATGCTCCATTGGATTTAGATCAGGTGAGCATAGGGGCTAGTCAATAGTATCAGTTCCTTAATCCTCCAGGGAACTGCCTGCATACTCTCGCCACATAAGGCTGGGCATTGTTGTGCACCAAGAAGAACCCAAGACCCACTCTACCAGTGCAGAGTCTGAAAGTGGGTCCAAGGATTTCATCCCCCACACCCGATCAGAGTGACAGTCAGGGTGCTGTTGCCTAGCCTGTAGAGGTCTGTGTGTACCTCCATCGAAATACCTCCTCAGACCATCACTGACCCACCAGAGGACGTCAGGCCCTCGGGCCACCGTCATTAGGTCTGTTTCTGTTTGTTTCATCCGAAACATTCACAGTAGTGGCCTGCTGGATGTCATTTTATAGGACACTGAAAGTGCTCATCCTGTTCCTCCTTGCACAAAGGAGCAGATACCGGTCTTGCTGATGGATTAAGGACCTTCTACATCCCTATTCATCTAGAATAACTGCCTTTCTCCTGGAATCTCCTCCATGCTCTTGAGACTATGCTGGGAGACACAGCAAACCTTCTGGCAATGGCATGCATTGATGTCCCATCCTAGAGGAGTAGAACAATCTGTGTAACCTCTGTGTGGTCCAGGTATCGCCTCATGCTACCAGCAGTGAAACTGGCCCTAACCAAATGTAAAACTAGTGAAAAAACAGAAAAGATGGCATGGGAAAAAATGTCAGCAGCCTCCACCTGTAAAACCATTCCTTCTTTTATGCCCCTGTAGCACACCTGTTGTTAACTGCATTAACATTAAAGCAGCTGAAACTGATTAACAACCCTCTATGCTACTTGAACCAGATTGATATCCTGGAAGTTTAACTGAATTATGATGCTACACTCTGATTAAAAAATCTTCCTCTATTTTATTTAATTTTTTTGAGCAGTGTATAATCTGCAGCAACAAATATCCCATTGTTAGCGAACACAGATTACTGCTGCAGCTACTGTAGGATTATATTATTATATCACTGAAGGAACCAATCTCACTGGGTCAAAAGCAGGGTACATCCCGGACAGGTCACCAGCCTATTAAAGGATATGGGTAGATATAAAGATAAATATGCATGTATAAATAACATTTATTTGATTTGACAATTCTAAACTTTGTTGTTTTTGTTCTACTCTATGTTTACTGAATAGTTGTTCTGTTAGTTAATTGAGAGACACAAAAAAACAGAAGTAGATAATGCTTCAAATATGAATGTTGCTGTAGAAGTTCAGGTTATGGTGCACAAAAAACACTGTTGTGGGCAAGGAGGCATAAAAAGATGTACTCAACATGCAGTTCTTGAGTAAATACACAAGATGTAAACTGGGTTAAGAAGAAAGTTTTACAAGTCCACAGGAACTAATGTAGTTTTTGTCATTAGTTTTTGTGCCAACTAATGCATATATGTCAACACCAAAAACAGTACCAGAAGCACGCATTTGGACCAGTTCCATAGTTTCTACTAAACTTCTGCTCTATCCTTCTAGCAAACTCTGTGTCAGCAAGTGTTTCGAAAGTATGGAGAAGTCAGCTTCAGCTCACCACACCTGCTTCATCAGCTCAGATTAAACTAAACTGGACTGGATCTTTTGATCTTACCAGACATCAGCTTTTCTTCCATAGCCCTCTCCACTGATCACTTCTGGACTCATCCAGTAGGGGGTGCCGGTTACAGAGCGAATGCCGGTGCCAGACATGCAGATGGTCTGGAGCCTCTTGCTGGCACCAAAATCACCTAGCTTCACGTTGCCTGCTGAATCCCGCAGGATGTTGGCACCTGAAAGCCACAGTTGATATGGAACAAATATTACATGTCAATAATCATCTTCCACACACAGTAGTGTGTGCTACTGCTAATGCTAGACATTTATTTTCTTTCTGCAGCGCATGATGACTCAGTATCTGCAGTTACACAGGACTACCTTTGATGTCCCTGTGTACAATCATGTTGCTGTGCAGATAGGACATGCCCTCCAGGATCTGTCTTGTGTATTTCCGGGTGACATTTTCTGTGAGGGCCCCGTAGGCCTTCAGCTGATCTTTGACTGAACCCTGATAGGAAGAAATCACAGGCCTTACATTGTAATGGTAAACAATTTAACCAGTTTAAATCACAGATAATGAATACAAGAAAGAGTAAAGACAACCAGCTAAAAAGTCAGCATATGCACTGGGTCTGAGTCAAGAACAAGAAGTTTTCTTTTCCTACTTTAGTAACATCTTTATCTCAGTAGTTTCTGAACCAGTTAATAAGTCGCCCAGTTACTGTGACCAAAAGGGAGTACCTGTAGTAGTTTGGCCCCTATAATTTAAATGTTGTGGTCAACCCACTTTTCTGAATGCCTAAAAATGTTTATATTGTCAGCATAGCATGAGTACAAAACATTAACCCATGGGAAATTGTCCTTTGTGCCTATTCTCCCTCTGTTTCAATTTCATGCCCTCATATCACACATATGAACACAAAGCCTGCAGTTGGGCGAATGATTATTATAAAAACAATCACTGCTCTGGCTGAATCTGTAAAATGAGAGCTGCTGGGACTCACCCCCGGCATGTACTCCATGAAAATGGTTAGGGTCTTCTCATTGTGGTCCCTCAAACAGCCGTAGTACTGAACAATGCGCTCGTGATGTAGGTTTTTCAGCAGCTGGATTTCACACTCTAAAGCACTGACCTCCTGCACAGTACAGTAAAAATGGGAAAAGGGGAAATTAAAAACTGAGGATTCAAAAAAAAAGCAACAAATAAGCAAATAAATAACACAAAAGATGTGCATCTTTATTGATTTGAAAAATGGAAAATGTGGATTTCAGATACAACTAATCCCCGTCTCCCCAGGCTCTTTGATATCAGTTACCACTAAGAACTCATCACAAACAAATGCAACCATAAACAGAGGGATGACAAACAGGATTTTATGACTGCATGTGGAGTCTGCCAAAAGTGGAAACTAAGGCAGAGAGTCAATAAAAGCCAACAGCACAGTTCCCTAAAAGAAGTTCCTGTGTTTACTTTAAGAGAATTAGGCCACAACAGAGAAGGAGAGAGAGGGGAAGAGTAGGAACTCACAAAGTAATCCCCAGGCCTCCACATTGAAGCTGGTTTAATAGAGACAAATACTAATTCACATTTGTCACAAGCAAGGGGTGGGAGTTGGGGTGTGAAGGGGTAACAGGAGGTCAAGGAAAGTCAAGTGCTGACCCATCACCCTCCACCACCACTACAATATTTGGCTCCTCTTAGATACAGGAAGTGACAGTGCATGTTTTCTCTGTGGCAGACAGGAAAAGAAATTAAAATGGGGAAGGGGGGAGTTGATTGAGGAAAGACAACCACTACGATGCATTCCACTTATAGTTTGTTGATTCTCCTTCTAGCAGGCTTTTAGTTTTTTCTCAGGGGATAAAATAAAACGAATCCAGAGCTGTAACTGATGTGTAGATGTTGGTTGATTTATTAATCCTATGCTTGGCTAGTCCTGCTAACAATCTGCATTCCAGCATAATGACCTAAACAGATCATTATATGAAGTCATACTTGGCACATTCACAGCAGGACATTGGTCCAGATTCATGACTTGTTAGTACTATACAACCTTAAGCTTGATCTTTTACAATTAAAAAAAAAATGTCATTATTCATGAGTTATATAGTAAAAAATGGGTGTGATCTAATTTCCTGACAAAGACAGCATAATTTTAATGTGCCACTAACGGGAAATGTTTGCAAATACTAAGAGGATAATAAGGGGTACCATACCAAAAGACATGGTGGAAATACAAGCACCAGGAAAAAAAATTGTGAAAATACACAAAAAGAAATCCTGTGTCTATGAAGGTATTTGTAAAGTTACCCCTGCTAGCTTCTCACCTTGCTGGTCTCAGGACTGTCAGGATCAAACTGGACTTGCTTGGCAGCCAGCTCTCTCCCAGTATCCACATCATAACACAGGTAAACCTGACCAAATGCGCCCTGGCCCAGAAGTTTTCCTCGGCGCCACGTCACTGGAGCACTTGGAGCTGAAAATAAACAAACAAAATCCCTTTCTTGTTATTTTTTTTGTTTGTTTTAGGAAACATACACTAAAATATATTACATTTTGCATGAAAGAAAGTAACATGAAATGGTCAGTTACATTTTCCAAAATATAACTGTACAATTTACTCTTTTACACAAATTCCAGCATTTCCCTTAGCCATTATTACTGGCATTATTATGGTAAGAACTAACTTATCCAGGATTTTTAGTAGATGCATCTATGGCCTCAATCTGAAAACATCGTTTTGGAGACATCGTTCTCAAATTATCACTTTTGCAAGGTTTTCAGAAAACCTGACCTCTGACCTTTATTGTTGGGTCAACGTCGCCGAGATTCAAACTTGTTTGAGATTTTTCGTAGATGCATCTATGGTGTGAATTTGAACATCCTAGGTCACATGGTTTTCAAGTTAGCATGTTCAAAACTTGAAAATTGTCTAACAACATTTTTAACAGCATTTTTAGCTGAATGGTGAAAGGTTTCTGCAAGTTCAGTTATATTTGTTTCATTTTTACTCCCACTATAATTTTGCACCTGTGGATAATTTTATGAAGACATAGTATATATACTGATCTAATTTAAACCAGTGAAAGTATTTTTTTTCTTTATGGTGAAATAGAATAGAAAACATCATTGTGATAAGATTCAGCTGAAAAATGTCAGTATTGGTTTTGGCCAGTGACTCATTTATTCTTCTCCATCATGCTCTGTGTATAGACATTTTGTTAAGAGTTAAGCTAAACTCACACTTATGGGCAACAGAACGATCCTGGGGACGCAGCCTGCCTTGTGCATCGACCTGCTGCCAGCTGCCCAGACTCTCTTCACTGCCGTTAAGTGACCGCCTCGAGGGCACGAGAGTGAAAAGGTTCCCCTGAGGACGACGAATCCGTGGAAATGTTCGGCGACCTGGAGGAGAACAGGAAAGGGCGTGGATGAGATCAATATAACCTTGTGAATGGTGAGACCAAGCAAAGCATCTGTAGTATACTACAGATCGATGCAGTAAGAGAAACTGAGCATACTTGAAAAAAATGCTAAATACATAGTAGACACTACTAGTCTTACCTTCACTGTGGTCCTTATAAGGGAGGGAAACAAGGTACCTACGAGGAAAGGTGCCCCCCTTCCCTGCCACCCTGTCATATACATGATTCTCCCGATCTGAAAAACAAATAGATAATAGATCATTAATTAATGTTCTCCTCGGCTTATGAAAGGACAGAACAGTTTGCTAAAAACATGAAGAAATTGTGGCGCCAGTCCACAAACATTTTCTGTCCTCGTGGCTTTAAAAACATTTAAAGTTATGAGTTTTATGTTCATCACACTGTGTGCCTTATTACTAGCTATTAACACAACATTTTTGCGTAGTTACTGGGAAAAACATACAGAAGTTAGAAGCTTGGGTCCTACCTGAGCACTCTTGACGATTATCAGGGTAACTCTTAGCTCTGTGCATGCGAGACTTCCTCAGTGAGGGGCTGTGTAAGAGAAGAGGGAAAGACAAAAATTGAGATATTTTAAAAGCCTTCCGGAAAAAAACTTTTCACCAGACAGAATTAGGGTGTTTAAATAAAACATTTTACAGTTATTTTGCAAACACCAGTTCTGGAAATCTAACGGAAAAATGATAAAATAAGGCATGAGTAATGAGTTCCTGGCAATGTTATTTTTGCTTTTTGCAGGCAGAGCTTGTTTGTCACCTGTCTGAGTTGCTGTCCAAAGACTGGCAGCTTCCAGAAATGGAGTTCTCTGCACTGCTCCAGGGATCCAGCACCTGCACAGGGCACGATGGAAAATTCAGTGTGTCCATGTCTGTGTGCATGCACGTTTGCCTTGTGTACACAGCAGAAATGTTTTTGAAAACTTTCATTTTCTGTAGAACAGCTGCATTGCAAAATATAGATGAGCAAATCTGGGGAATTCACTGAGTACTTTGTTCAGCTTTTTACTCTCAACCTTAACTTTAATTTCTTAGTAACTTGTTTACAAAATCTCATCATGTCAGCCACACAGTCCATTAACAACCAACATAAGAAAAGATTTCAATTCAATCTTATTCTGTAAGCAATCTTAAAAGTCCTAATCACAAACATACAGCATCCATGTGAATTCTATTATAAGGCGTTTTATTTGCCCATTATGAATAAAGAGATGGCTCACGCATTGATCGCTGGTCTCAGGGATGAACTCCCCCTCACTGTTTATGCTGGTGTATGAACCTTGGCGGGCAATCCTCTGCTGGCGTTCAGGGACATAGCCAGGAGGTGGTGAACTACGCCCTGTGTTCTGAGAACCTGGGATCAGACAGAAATTGTGAGCATGTGTATTAGCTGGTTACATGTTATAGAAAAACTTCTTTGCCTAATTTTTAAAACTATTAGGCTCTGTTCCCCTCTACTGGAGCTGATGTTTTCCAGGAGTAAACATAAAAATCAAACTTGTTGCACTTGAGACAAAGAACTCAAGGACACATCCATGCTGTAATTTTTGGTTGTCTTCCTGCTGAGCAACAAAGAAAGGAAAACAACAAATGACTATGCTGATTGCTAACATTCTGCCTTGAAAGAGAGCACCTGTTGAGAATTGGTTTTAGCATTTATGGCCTGAATTGTTATGATGCAAAGCTTTCAAGCCCTCTAGGAACCACTTTGACCCCTCCTGCTCTAGAGGAAAAAAAAATTCTACAACAGACCACTGGTCCGCCACACTAATAGCATTCTGTAATCTGATTGGCTGCTGTCCAGCAGGCATCGTCTGGTGATGGTGAACAGGAAAAGGAAGAGGACCCATTGCAAGAAGGGGAAGCAAAAGAAAGACCCGTACGAGAGAGTAAAATAAGGAGACAGGCAGGGAAAATCAAGGCAGAAAATAAAAAAGAAGCAACAACAAAAATGCAGCATGACAGCTACCCAAAATTGATAATTCACTAACTGTTAAGAGAAGTAATC
>VUQK01006612.1:16639-39900 GCA_015106715.1 Bujurquina vittata | reverse complement strand
TTGCTTCTTTTTTATTTTCTGCAGGGAAAATCAAGGCAGAAAATAAAAAAGAAGCAACAACAAAAATGCAGCATGACAGCTACCCAAAATTGATAATTCACTAACTGTTAAGAGAAGTAATCTAATGAGATCTCCTTTTTCAAATGAGTAAAATTAGAAAGAACTTTAAAGACAGTTGAAGTCACAGTATTGAAGTCACAGTATTTACCAGTTGATAGGTGACGCCCTCTGGGCTCGGAGCTTTGGAACACTGTGCTTACATCTCCAGTGGACTGGGAGGACTTGATCCTCACCTGCTTGCATGGCACGTGGTGAGAGGGGGAGGATGCCTGAAGTTTGGGAAAGGAGAGGCGAACCGAAGATGTGAACAAGGCTTCAACACATTTAACAATCACATCTTCATCAAACCAGTTATTTTAATGCAGATAAATCAGGAACTCAGGTTTTTCACAACTTGGCTCTGTAGTGAAGAAATGGTAGTGATGCAACTGTATACTGTAAATACACGCCCAATGTGTGTGTGTGTGTGTGTGTGTGTGTGCGCGCGCGTGTGTGTGTGTGTGTGTGTCTGTGTGTGTGTCTTACGTTGCTGTGCTCCTGAGTGAGAAGCAGTATCCTGATGCTCTTCATGTTGGAGCTTCGGTCTAGTAAGTCGATTGCCTTGTCAAGGTCATCCTGTCCTCGCAGAGGAATGGACAACTGCCAAAAAGCAAGACAAAAAAGAGCACACACATGCATGTGCGCACACGCACAATATCAAAATGACATGAAAACAAATTCTTACAAAAATTTATAAGCATTCACAGGCTGCTAGACAAACTTAAAATATACAAACATGAAATAAGCACAGAAATACAGATACTGTATGCAGGAAGGTACAATGAAAGAGAATTGGAACTGACAACTGATGATTCATTATTAATTTCTCCATGTACCAAATAACTTGCACTTCCTCAAAAGAGGATTTACTACCATTATTTATTTTAAGAAAATATCATAGGATTTTAGATTACTATTGAATGAAACAGGCCATCTGTAGATGATACAGTAGACAATTGTAGCATCTTTTACTTGACTCTGAACATGTCTGGACTCGGTGATCTGTCACATTGTTGAGTAATGTGAAGGAGCACAGAATGACTTGGGGGCAGGTAGGGGGAGGATGCACAGTACAAAACTTTACCTCATTGTTCATATAATGTAGGTCTAGCTGCTGGCCAAAGACTGTCTTGACTTTCTGCTGAATTTCCTCAAACTGCACAGGTCGTCCAAACACCAGGATCCTACACAAATAAACAAAGTGATGACTAATACAGACAAAAACATCATGAAAGATTTGCAATGGCTGGTAAAGAAACTGCTTTGAGTTACTTGCACACATGCAATAAAATACACACAAGCTGTTCTTTTTAGTGTGTGCAGATTCTCTTATGTACACCTTGCATATTTGTGGTTTATGCTGGCAGTCACTGGCTAACCACAGTCCTTTCCCTTTCTATTCTCCAGCTCACATACCATCCTGAATTAAGTACTGGAGTGTGTATCAAACTGTGAGAAGTGCTCTTTCATGAACTGGAACATGTGACAACAGCTGCATGCCTAAGTAAATGTGTTTATGTCTCCTGCATCAGTTATTATTACGCTCTTTCACATGCACATGGATATGTGCTATTTGAAAGTACGATACCCACACACAGAACATGCATGTTAATGCAAACCACACCAAACTCACCTCCTCTCTCCTGAGAACTCAAATTTTATCCTGACATCTTCCTGAGAGAAAACAGAAATAGGAAGGTCAAAGAGTGCTTGTACAGTAATCTGCAAAAGTCCTGTGCCACTCCTCATTTCTTTATATTTTGCTACTTAGGAACCAGATTTTCGTGTATTTTTTTTTAAAGTGAGGAATAATTCTCCAGGCTCTCTCATTTTCTTTGGACATTCGATGCTTTTCTACTCATTCTTTAGTCCCGTCCTTGATTGTGACCAATTTCAGCAGAATACTTTTAAAATTTGTTTATTAAGCCAAACCTATGAATAACCTATGGATCATTCAAGCATAAAAACCTATTTAACTGAAGGGATGAACCAGAGTGTCTACACATAACACATACACATTTCTTTAGTTGATTTTTTAAAAACTGATCAAAGATAACAGTTTGACAGGCAGGAAATAGCATTTTTATGCCAAGAAGGTGGTTCCCAAAGAGCTGTTAGTTGAAAACCTAAAATTTAGATGAACTTAAAAACATATCTTGGCATGGTGTCCCGTGTGTCCTTAATGTTTTTTAGGAAACTGGACAAGTGGAGGACAAAAATAAATACTCTCTGTGACAGATGAACAGTATCTGAAATCATGTCCTTAAGAAATAGGAAAAAAAAACTCCAGAAAAGACCTGAGAGACGCATCTGACCCTTGAGCTGATCCAGCTATTGTTCACCAAAGCCTAATCAAAAACGGTGTCAGTGGAAGGGTGTCTATCATTCTTAGGGATAGATAAAAGGCTGAGTTATGTGAAATTACAAAGAGCTGGACTGAAAATAAGTGGCAACAGGTCTGATGGAGTGATGAATTCAAATTTCACATTTTTGGTTTAAACCATTGTCATTATGTACAGAGGAGATCAGGAGAAAGGCACAACAGTGAGTGTGTCAGCCATCTTTAAAACACGGTGGAGGCTCTGTCATGGTTTGGGGCTGCATTTCAGCCAGTGGTATTGGGGATTTTGTCAAAATTTATGGAATTATGAACGCAGAAAAGTATGGTCAAATCTGGACAATCAACTCAAACACACAACCAATGCTCTAAAAGCAGACCTGAATAGAAAAAAACCCCACATACACACACAGTGTATCGTTGCAACTATTTCTCATTTTCCTAGAAAAATATAATAAATATAATAAAATAATAATATAATATATAATAAATATATAATATATTATATTATATTTTATTTATTTTATTATATTAATATATAATAAATATAAAGAAATGAGGGATGATGCAAGACTTTTGCAGAGTATTGTAAATGGGATGACTTCACTTGTGGGTCTTGCACACCAGGAGAATTTAGAGAACTTACGTACAGCTCATAACAACTGCTAACACAGTTACTGAGATTATGTGGATGGCAGAGAGAATGCCTTGTCATGAAGCAATGAGTCTACATTTTAGGAAATAAACTTATTCACCTTCTTGCAGAGTTACATGAGGAGATTGTCTCCTGACTGACAATCAGAAAACATGGAGCTCCAGCCAGGATCTGGTTGGCTTAGCTTAGACTGGAAACAGAGAGATCAGCTAACGTAGTTCTTTCCAAAGGTAACAAACTACACCTACCACCAGCTTTAAAGCTTACCAACTAAGTTATTTCCTATTGCTTTATTTTCACAAAAACCAAAGTGTAATACTGCAACTTGAGTGCATAACTATGGCTTAGAATTGAGGATGTTGACCATGAACAGCAACAGTCCGGCTCAGATCTAGACACAGACATTTGCTGTATTTTTCTCTCTTGCATACAGTAATTTTCCTACTGTTACTCTGCCCCAATATGCGTATTATGCCCCATCAAAAATATATTCAAGCCCAAAATGGTGAATTGAGGTTTTAACCATTTGTTTCCAGTATAGCTTCAACAGTTACTTTGTGACCTTTTTCATTACTATTGGAGAGAATCAGGGTAGCTGTTCCCCAGTGTCCAACCTTTGTTCTAAGTTTATCAGGTACCGACACCAGTTAAATATATACTGTACAGATATAAGAGTTATATCAATCTTTGGATGCAACTTTGGAAAGAAGGTGAATGAGATACTTTCCCACAACATTGCTCTATTTTTCTTAACAAACACTAAAAAATATGTGCTTTTGCAAAATGCCACTTCTTTTTTTTTTTTAACACAAGCAGAATATAATTTTAGAGAAGAAGCTAGCAAATAAATTCTGGATGAAGGAGAAGCAAAGCCATGATTGGCTTTGGAAATGTGTGCAATTTTGCTAAAACTGTGAACCGCATGAGTCAGGAGAAATACTAAAAGCATCATAAATTTTGCCAAATGATTATGACCAGTTATACTGAGCTCTATTACAGCAGTTTTTTTCAAACAGAAATTCTTTATCACACTTTATTATCAACTGAACTACATATGACTTACAGAGAAAGTATTTCTATAAAACACAACACATTTGTTTAAGACATAACAACTAAGAAAGCAGTTTATGAAGACAGTCACATTTATGGGGTTTAACCTTCATTTAAACCTGTTGCTTAAGCGTCTTGACCAATGCTTGACTTCTTTACCGCTTCAGAACTATATTACAAAACTCTTTAGTCTTTTTAAACTTGAGAAATCTTGAAGTTGTATACGCATATGGGACCAATGTGTTTCAACTCTGATTTTATGAGATCAAATTTTAGATCATTTCTATTTTTCCTGTTTTTATAGCTAAATTGTGATGGACTGATGCCGTACCTGTCTGTTGGCCTGTGCTGGTGTCTTAGGTTTACCGCTGTCATAAGACAACACAGGCTGGCGCCGTGTCATCTGGAGGGCAACGAGGTCCTTCATTATAGAGTGGAGAGCCTGCCTCTCATCTAGAGAGGAAATGGATAAACACACAATTAGAGTATGGATTAGCAAACGGGTGTGTGAGCATGGCTGACCGTAAAAGAGATATGAGCTCTGCGCTAAAAGGTGTGGAGGGACAATTAATCATCTTTAACTGCAGCTATATTGGAAACTATCCTGTGACAGAGTATTAGAGGCTGAAAAGAAGTGCAGTGTTTTTGATATGCTTATTCCCACATTTGATCTCAGGGCAAGTTCTGTCTTGGCTGGACAAGCTCATGAAGGGAAAATATTCTCCTTGTGTAGTTTGGACAGACATCATACAGCCTTGGGGCAGCTGAAAGAACCAGACCCCTATCTCCAGAATGCCGAAAACCAATCCTTCACCTGACTGTCTGGAGTAACAGCTCACACCAGCTTTGGCCTCGGGCATGATGATATTTGGTACGTGTCTGTTTTTAGGTTATGCATTAAATGTCTGTTTAGCATCAGAAGACTTACTCATTGTGGTTCTGTTTGCGAACGAAGTCTACAAACCGGTCTTCAAAAACCTGCAACTTGTCTCTGCCGTGTGAACCACCTCACAGAGCCTATAGTGTGGCAAACACAGAAATCAATTAATTATGTGAATAAAGCATGCAATAACTGAGGTTAGCACAATGGGAGAAAGGACAGATGTGACAAAGGGTATCACACACATCTTGTATGCCAGTACTTCAGCCAATAAGAATATCACCTTACTGGTAAATGTTATGGTGATGAGGAGACAATAAAAAAAAAAAGTCACAGAATAAAAACAGAAGCTTGGCATGACAAAGAGCCTGTTATTTTGTACTCATCTTATATGCAATTAAAGTAATGAAATTATACATTAGCGTTTAATGTGTTTCAGAGAATCTCATTTTCATTTTCATTCACAATATAAATCTCTTCTCATGCCGGATTCCTTGCAGGCACGTAACCTAACCCTGCAGACCACAGACCTAAAGAGTTTTTCTGACTGGAAGGCTAAGCGAATGTGAAAGCGTGCAGTGCATGTGAGAATGTGTGTTGTGAGTTTGCCCATGAGAAAGAATGACAGTTGGAAACGACTGAAATTCAAGCTGCCCTGGCAGTGATTATTCTGGCCCTGTTCATATGGGAAAAATGTTCTTTGTGAGGAGTTTTCTGCCATTTCAAGTATCTACCAGCTTTAAACGACGCCCTTTGCATGAGCTGCAAAACTCCGCTGTGTCATAACTCTATTGTTGATGTTAAAAGGGGAATATTATCAGCCCTGTTCAAGACGTCAATAGCATTATAAACTGAGGCATTTCCTTCAATGGAGAGGGTTTCCCTCATATTTGTACCAATAAACCACGGAATTTGGTAAACTAATTCAGCAAAGGCAAATACAAAGCACTTAGAATTTCTTGTGACTTTGAGGTCTTTTAAAACAAACTTTGTTTTCACAAATGCAAAAATGGTTAATATTGTTTGGCAAATCATATACAACTGACTCACTGCCAGCAAATAAGGTATAAAATAACAGTTTTTTTATGGGTTCCCCAGGAATTAAAAGACTTCTTCTCACCCAGTTCCAGTACCTCAGCAAGATATCTGGTGACATTATGTATAATCTGTGTACCACACTGAATCTTTAGGGACACTTTTATGGCCAGCAACTTGAAGTCAAAGATTGAGATAAGATGATTCACCCCGATATGTGCTTTACATTTCCTGAAATATATTGTAGGAAATTAATCCATCTGCCATCCAAGTAAGCCTTGAAAGCTAAGGACTGGTTAGATTTAGAATATAACTGTGACAAAAAAAAACAAAAAAAAAATCTGGTCAAAGAAGGTCAGACAAGAAGCTGAACACTGTCTGAGTTTGGAGCCAACAGCAGAGGTTGTCTGTCTGTACTCTGTAGTCAAAAGGCTGTCTTAAAGGAAAACAGGAACAAAAGAAACTCATGTACATAAAATAAGCGGCATCGGCACCTGAGGCAACTCATTGACTTTGTGGATTTCTGGGTAATAATCACCCACAGGAATGCAGGGCATGTCCGTCTGCGGTAGCCGGAGCGTTGCCACATTGCTTTCAAGCTTATGCTACTCTCATGTTCCCCTGCCAGTGGTGAAGGTGCCAAATAGTTTTGTCCTTCAGTAGTTGAACTTGTTTATGGCATTAAATACCCAAGTAAATAGAACATGGAGTTTATGTAGTGTGAATTTCTCGCAGCTGCATTAGTGTACGGTCACTTCAGGTAACAGGGAGCAATTACCTCACGCATTACCTAAAAACTGTGCGAGAAAGAGAACAGTCAGCACACTTTATCTACAAATAAAACCTCAACTCAAGTGGTCCTTATAGTCAACAGCACAACAACAAGCCTCTCTGTCTAATCCCCAAGCTACCCTCATCTCTCTCTGGCTTCTCCTGATTTTAATTACCTCCCAAGTGGAATGTGGGGAATTCAATGGAGAGCAAAGCTGCACTGTACCAGTCCAGTCAGCTGTGCCTGCTTTATTTTCCTTGTATCACATTTCCAGGACTAGCAGGATTTACATGGATTTTCCTCCACCCTTTCTTCTCTGTCTGCTTTGAGAGGTGTTTAGTCTGAGGCTGTTTTTCTCAGCCACAGTCCCCTGTCTCAAGCCAGTGATGCATTTGGACTCAGGGCTTCGCAGCAAAATCCCATGGCCTGATGTCTGTCCTGTTTCAGGTGCACATGTGCTTTTCATTTAGGGCAACCCACCAAATTTAAATATTGCAATCGCAACAAAGACCTGGTGCTTTTCTTGGCTGGGTGAAGTTTTAGAATGTCCTCTGTAGTGTTTTCACACATGAAAATGCATTGAAAACCAAAGCCAATGTGCAAATGTGTATCAAAATCTGAGTTTTGTAAATCCTGTTCATTGTGCATGTTACACTGAAGAAACACTGAAAGGGATTTAAAGACAGAAAGCTGGCTCCTCCTGTTGTATTTATGTGTTGTGAAAAATACAACTGTATTTTAAAGCTAATATATAGTAGTACATCCTGTCAGAGTACCACACCAAGTCCCCAGCTGGAATTTGCTATGAAGGGCAGATGTTTCCAGCAAACGGGTCCAGTGCTTCGTCTTTAATACAAATATGGCAAAAATGAAAGTCTTTCCAGTGTTGGGTAGGGAGTAAATCCATACTTTCAAAAAATCTTCCATCTGTCTCCTTTCAGTATATCATCATGCAAAATACTGCAAATAATATGCATTTACTTAGTGTTTATATTACTCACAATCACTTCTCTCTTTTTCTTTAAACAGTCACATGAAGTTATGAGAAAGTCTGTAATGTAATTTTAGTGAGGCAACTGGGTTACAGTTACTCATCAAGTAACAGTTTTTTTCCTGCCTCCCTTTGATGTAATGCTCTGATGTCTACTTAACCTTTGGATGCTTAGAAAAAAAGAGTTATCATTCATGTTTTCAAGATCAGTTTACAACAGTAATCTTTGAGAAAACAAACCTATATTTTTACTTACATCCAGCTAATACAGAGGAGTCCTAAGTTGTCATCTATAAATCAGGTGTATGCCTTTATATGCTCATAACTAATGTGGTCCAAAATATTTGCCCTGTTGACTTGAGTTATTCTTTTAAATTCTGTCATACTTAAATATAGACCTCTGCATATTGTAACATGACTATATTTGAGTGTAGGTGTTTGTTATCAGGCTCTATCAGACTTCAATGATATACTTTATCTTTCCTCAGCTGCTCTGGAATTCAAATCCATAAAATAACTACGGAAATGACTAATTTAGTTGTTAAAGAATAAAAATATCTCAATTGGTCATTTTTTAATCTGAATCTGTTCTGAGAGCAGCAGCTGTTTATTAAATTTTTGATTTAATGTGTAACTGCAAATGGGTTTCTGCTATAATAGATATAATATAATAGCACAACTCTTTCCCCTCCATGAATTGCCACCTTATTGTGGTGAAGAGCTATATTGTCAGGGACAATTTGCCCCAGGTATGGTCTCTCAAGGCAAATTAGTCCTGAGTGAGGGGCCAGACTTAGAGCAATTCAGAAAAACCCCTATGATGAAGGAAAAATATGTTTTGGGGGGAAGGGGGCAATACATTGTCAGTGGCCCGGTGCTTTGTAGATCAGGTGGCTCAATTCTGTAAATAATTTTGTTATATAATCAGAGCTGTGGCCGTTAGACTTGGATAGTCAGGTAAAAAGAGGAGCAGAGCTGTAAACTGATCACCAATTGATCAGGTGTGGTGGAGGATGGTGGACAGATCTGGTGTCTGTCATGTGTAGTACGGGTACGTTGGGAGTGTTTGGCAGAAGCCCCGGTCCACAAGATCTTCAATTCCGACTTCTGGCAAAGTTTTGACAGCATTCTAAGGAGGCTGGGGACATTGAGTCTGACCAGACCCTGTTCCGCACCTTCATTGCCAAAACTGCTGCAAGGATCTGTGGCTGCAAAGTGGTTGGTGCCTGTTATTGTAGCAATCCCCAAACCTGATCGTGGACACTGGCAGTGAAGGGGGCTATCAGGCTTAAGGAGTCCTATTAAACTTTGCTGACTTGTGGGACTCCAGCAGACAGGTATGGACAGACCAAGCGGAGTGCAGCTCTGGCAGTAGCTGAATCAAACACTCGGGTGTGGCAGGAGTTTGATGAGGACATGGAGCAAGACGTTTCTATCAGCTTTGGCAATTCTAGCAAAACTTCAGGTGACTCGGGCTTCCAGCTCACATTGTTTACACTGGAGATGGAGTTTTGATGCCCTCAACTGCAGGTATAGGCAGTCCTACATCCCACTGACACACCTTCCATAGTGGAAGCAAAGTCTCGAAACGAGAGGGATGATTGGCCCGTCACTGTGGATGAGGTCACTGAAGTAGGCAAGAAGCTCTTCTGAGTTCGGGTCCCTGGTGTGGATGAAATTTGTCCGGAGTTCCTCAAGACTCTGGATGTTGTATGGTTGTGTTGGTTGACACACCTCTGCATCATCACATGGAAGTTGGGGATAGTGCTGCTGGATTAGCGTGGTGCTTTGTGGACTTAAAGACATTCAGTTGCATCACTTGGGATAACCTGTGGAGGGTGTTTCAAGAAGTAGAAGTAAGACCCTCCTGGTGAGAGCTGGACTCTGCCACAGATGCCCTTTGTCACTGATTCTGTTCACAACCTTTATGGCTAGAATTTCTTGCCAAGTAGTGGAGGGCTTCCGATTTGGTGGGTCAGAATCACATGTCTCCTTTTCACAGATGAAGTTCTTCTGGCCTGATCAGGGAGCTGGGAGGAAAATCAGCACCACCACTGAGCACCGAGTCCATGGCCCTCAGCTGGAAAAGAGTGGAGTACTCACTATAGGTCAGGGACAAGTTGCTGTTCCAAGAGATGAGAGCAGAAGACTGGCATTTGGATTGGCACTGCATCTGCAGGGATGTGGTTGATGTACCAGTCTGTTGTGGTAAACAGAGGGCTGTGTGTGTAAGCAAAGCTGTCCATTTGTAGGTCGATCTACGTTTCTACTCTCACCTATGCCCACGAGTTCTGGGTAGTGACTGAAAGAACAAGATCATAGGTACAAGGCGAAAATGAGACCCTCTCAGAAGGGCGGCTGAGCTCTCTCTTAATGATAGGGTGAAGAGTCCAATCATCTGGGAGGGATAAAGTAGAGACGCTACTCGAATTGAGCCAGTTGAAGTGGTTTGAGCCTCATGTGCACTTCCTAGGTGAGGTGTTTCAGGAATATCCTATTGGGAAGAGGCCCAAGGGCAGAAACTTTACACGCTGGAGACATTATGTCTCTCAGCTGGCTTGGGAATGCCTCAGTGTGCCCCGGATGAGCTGGAGGAGGTGGCCAGGGATTGGGAGGTCTGGGCTACTCTGCTTAGAATGCTTCCCTTGTGACCCAAACCCACATTAGCAGCAGCAAATGGAATGGAATAGCACATGTGCTATTAAGCTAATAAAATTGAGCTGTTATATTGTCACTGTGAAATGTATTTTTTAAACTGTTCCCAACTGAAAAGGTATATTCACCACTGACCCTTGCACATATTGAGACAGACAATCCCTATCTGTTACAGCAACTTAGGTTTTTGAAAATATCAACCACTACAATCTGTGGTACCATAAGTTTTCCCAGCTTTTAATATTATCCATCTTTTTAACTTGAGACCAACAAAGTAATTAAAAGTTCCAGAACGTAGCCAATTCATCTCCAAAACAAAACAAAACAAAACCAAACCTCCTTAAATAATGTTTTACATTTCTGTTTTTGGTACACTGATTACATTGATCCTAAAGTAAATATTCCAAACATATAATCGCGACATAATTTTTTCCCTATCACATTAACACAGCATAATTAACACCTGTCACTCCCCTCAGGTGTAGCTCACAACCCTCACCTGTCGTGTCAGGAGGTCAGGACAGGACCGAGCAACTCCCGCGTGCAGCAGACTGGTCACCGGAGTCTAGCGGCAGGAGTGACGCAGTAGGTCCAGCTGTTAACGTCCATCAGCGTCAGACCGACACACCGGAGCGAGTGTGTGAGTGTAAAGGCGCCATCGGCGGGGCTGACCCCCCCAGGTACCGGGGCTTGTCTTCTTTAACGGAAAGTTAGAGCACACACAGAAACCGATTCTATCCAGGTTGTAAAAACAAGCACAGTCACATCAGGCAACTGGAAGCTTCACACAGAAAATGTTCCGATGGGAAAATCTACATCAAACCGCTCCAGCTGTGTCCCAGAGGCAAACTTCTGCGCCGCTGCAGCCTCGGATCCTTGGAAAACTTAAATTTCCAAAACATCTTTAGAAGTTACACGATAAATCTGTGTTTTCACACCGTCCGGACACAAATCCGCGTTCCATTACGGTGTTAAATACGTAGAAAAACTGGCAAACCAAAGTGTAACAATAACCGTATGGCCTGTATGAAATCCATTTGTTGGTTGCAGCTCGCCAGGGGGAAAAGACCGTGCGATTTCCGTGAGTCTGATGGCCTCTCTTCCTGCTAAGTTTGCAGATTTTCCTCGTCCGTGGTTCCACGTTTGAATCCAAAATATTCTCGGCAGGAGATGTCTTTATTCTTATTGCTGCATGGTCTGTACCTAAGCATCGCAGTGCAACGTGAAAAAGGATACAAACATAACCAGTCAAGATTACATGAAGGCCTATCTATCTGGCCTATAACAAAAGTGCAGATGAATTTAATTGAAAGAACACCGTGCTGAGTTCAGATTCTACAGAACACAGACTGAAGGGACAATGGTAGAAAAACAGTACTACCTGTTCAGTTTATTATATACTTTAACCAGATTCGTTATTTCAAGCGAAGCAAAGTAGGATAAAGTCCATCGATGTTTAGACTTCGAGGGCTGCAGACTGTAAAAATGCAGATCTCGGATTATTCAGGTACGAAGCAAACTGAAATGTAAAAAAACAAAAACAAAAAAACCCCATAAATTCCTAGAGATCAGTCTGTTTTCAGCGACAGTAACAAAAGCTGCCTTTTAGTGTCTGGAGCCATCGGTCGTCCACAACTTTTCCGAACCAAAACAAAGCTAGAAATAATCTTCAGCCGAATACGTCAAACTTCCTGACAGAAAAAAATATCGCCACCGGAACCAGCTTTTATGCTTCAAACAAGTCATGAAAACAGCTCGCAAATGTTGTATCCGTGTTTCCAAAATGCTTTACTGTCCGCCATCCACACGTAGGTAATAACGTTGATTTATTCCCAGGGGGATTTCTGACTACTAAACTATCCAAATTAACGCCGTGCAGCCGCGGGGACGCGCTGTTACTTGGTGGAAGTCTTCCTACAGGAGCGCGCACAATATTATTAGAGGGGCGGACCATCTGTGACGTCGTGTGGTATTTAATGCTGCCAAAAGAGTTGGAAAATCCGAATTTCAATGCTTTGAACTCTACTATGACTGTCTTCATTGGTCTAATTAACTCATCAACTGTTTTCCTTTCAATCTTGAACAATCACTTGCATTTGCTCACTGAATTTCAGTGAAACGTCACATTATTCTCTTGAATATGTCTATTTTATTTTCGTTCCAACAATATCAGACCTGGATTAGAATACTTACGTAAAAATAAAGGTTTAATCTTTAGTATATTATAGTATTACAAATTCATTTCTTTGAAGCGTTTATTGCACTTTCTTGCAACAATTATATGTATAGTACAGCTGAGTAGTTTATCTAAAGTATATCTGTTTTTACAGCTCATTTGCTTAATATGTAAGATCTTTATTTGTAGAACTGAATCTGTCAGGTCAACATAGCAGAGTGCACCATATGTTTGTCTGCAAGTATAGTCTATCAAGTACTTCAGATTTTTACTTAAATGTGCCCAATTATACTTTACCTCTGCATTTGACAGAAATATTTATAAACACAGACTGTAATTTTACCTTACACATAAGTTATGATGCTTTGTTCTATCCATCTAATTTATAGTGTTCTCACATGACAGCTAAACTTCTAGAGATGCAAGGATTTTACCACAAATGCTCAAACACTGTAAAAAAAATCAATAACTTAAATCAACACCAGCATTTTAATTTTTCTCCAAAAGCACGTAAAAAACAAAAAAATGCACAAATGATTGTGTATATTGGTACAGAAAGAGGGCTCTCACATTTTAAAATGTTCCATACCACAACTAAGCAAGAGAGAGGAAGAGGAAGAGAGGAGAAAGACTGCAAACAGTCCAAGCATCCTTTTGCTGTAAGGCCACCTCAATCCACAGGTCATGTCTTGTATATTTAATACACTTTCAAAGATGCATACATTTAAAATGTCTTGATGACAACAGCAATAAAAAATAATTCCACATTAAGTTTAGCACAGAAATGAAATGACTCACAGATTTAACATTAAAACGTCACACTGCAATCATTCACCTGAGCCTTGTGGCACCAGTGTAAAGTGTACCTTGTCTGCTCTATTAGACGTCAACATTGCAATTCACAGATTTTGCAGTTGTACCTTGGCGAACTGCTAACAGAGAATGACAAACACAGCATTTTCAGATACAATTCTCTTGATTTTTAAAGCATTCTCTGGGATCCAGAGGACCATTTTAAAATTACATATGGAAAACATACATGTTCACACACAGAGGAATTTGAATTATTGTACATGTGAATAACAATGCTTAGGTAGGAAAAGAAAAATGATTGCTGGTTGTGTGAAGTAATCCTATGTTAAAAAGTGGGACTGTACAATGACCGAGTCTGTTTTTGTAAAGATCTGTGCACTCAAAGGTCTTTTGAAAAATCGATAAGGTCAGCTCTTTGTTTTCTAAGGCTTCTCTTAAAAAAAAATCCAACTGTTTCGCTTCCCATTCTGCACAGCAAGCTCAAATTCACAGTAAACCTTCAGTCACAAAAAGTACTTTGTGCCATTCAAGTGTCAGTGGTGCTCATGCATTTTATAAAATTAGATAATTTAATGGCTTTTGAGTCATTCTTTGTATAGACTGAAATAAAACCATGGAAATCTAACTTGAATTAATTTTTCTTACATGTTGAAATTAAATAAGATTAAAAGAAGAGGTTGCTCAGCAGCTATACTGCTGACTAAGCCAACGTACTCAAAAACGTTGTTGCTTGAGAATCTAAGTTTCATCCTCTCACGCCAAACACTGTCACACTTTCCCCAGCAGGGGGTGCTCTGCACTGGGTTTTGCATGCAGTCACACATCAGGGTGCCCAGGGTGACAAACTCTATCCATCTATTGTAAAATTTATATTAAAAAATAGGTCCAGTTGCTTAGCTTCATTTAGCAAATAAGACAGGAGATTAAAACAAGAAGGCATTAATTGAAAAAGGACTTAGGGGTTCATGACACAGTGACTGGATGTTTATATCCCCATGGGGAAAAAAAACTAACAACAAAAAAACTATTCAGTTATATGAACACACTCTAATACAGCATTGAAAACGTCATCACAAGACAACATTTGACAAGCATGAAATGATGAAGCAACACAATTGTGAGGCTTAAGCTCTGTCCATCAACATCTTCATTTACAGCACACATGCAGTAATCAGTTTAACCAGATGTTTACAGTTCCTCTTAAAATGTTTCATAGAACAGAAGGAGTGATGTTTACCTACTAAGCCTCAACTTCCCTGTCATTATTAACATCTTGTCTGGTGATCACGTGTAGTTTTATGTGCAAGACGAGAGTACGGTCTGGTGGGGAATGTCTACTAATCACAAACTACAGCTAGTACACAGGCAGTATACAAAACACAATCTGAAAAATCCATTAAAATCTGCACCATAAAAAGCTGAGAGATCAACTTATACCATGACATCAATCAAATCTAAACTCAAGCAGTTCTAAAAACTTTAAAAAGAGAATTGCTATGCGGGTGAAACAGATGAAAATAACACAAAAGATCAATACAGTCATAAGATAAGGCTATTAAGACCCAGTCGTATCAACTGCAAGTATAAGACTCAACGTGGTCATTAAAATAAGGAAGAACCATGTGATGAAGTGACCAATACTAAAACTAACAAAAATTTAAACACAAGAGGTGAACTGTTGCTAATGTGCGGTTATTTTACAGTACATTGTACCCTGTTTGTTCCTCAAATACATGAAACCTGTCAAACCTGTCTGACAGCACTGACATAATACTGAGGAATTTTTAATTTTGATTTGCGGTTTTTTTCTATGAGTGATAAAATCTGATACGTTTTCTTTAAACCCTCGGGTTAAAACTGACCTGAGTGTATGCCCTAACATAAAACATGTGATGCTCTCTAACCCCCAGATATGTTTGCCTGACATACAGTTTACTTATTTCTAAAAATAAAAGGGTGCAATTAATTAAAACTAATAAAAATAAAAACTGTTTACTATTACACTCACCACACTAGAGAAGGCTTTTGGTCACAATCAACTACCAATTTCAAACAGGAAATTGGAAAAATACATTTAGGAAATTAACAAATTATAGGCTACGTTCACACTGCAGCATGAAGTGACCCAATTCCGATTTTTTTTGCGTGTTTGTTCACATTTCCAAATATATGCGACTTGGATGTAATCTGCGTGTAAACTGCGGACGAACCTGAAAGTGTCCCGCAAGCGCAGTAGAGGACGCGATTACGTCACACGTACCGAGCGTGGTCAATGTTTGCGGAAGTAAGCTTGTATTTTGGGTTATTTTTTAATGTAACTTTTAGTAAACAAACCTCCAAGCAATAGCGAAAATAAGCTTGTTTTCCTTCACATGTCCCTGTAAGACGGGACGCAGAATAGTGACATTTGTCGAGTATCAATGACGTGCAGGTCGCTTAAATGCAGCCCGGCCGTACAGACTGAGGTCGCATTTGAAAAGATCGGACACGTATCGGATTTAGTACCACATAGCCAAGTGGCCTGGGTCGCATTTGAAAAAAATCGGATCTGTGTTGTTCAGACTGTCATGAAAAGATCGGATACAGGTCGCACGAGGGCAAAAAAATCGGAATTGTGTCACTTCAGGCTGCAGTGTGAACGTAGCCATAATCAAAATTACTGTTAAATGGTATGTATCAGGACTGTCCAGTAATTTTCTAGTTGTCTGTGCATGTATTTGTTTTGATGGCATTTAAAAAGCGAGTGCGTGGGTGATTTAACAGTGCCCCAGTTTATGAGGCATGTGTTCATCGTGATGCATTGGAGGTGTTAGGAGAAGGGAATAGAAGAGGCAGGTCTGCGACGGGACAAAGGCAGACACAATTATGGAGTCTTTGTTATACTATCTGTCTCCTTGGAGGCCCAGAGCTCTTTGTGCTGCTTGCGTCCGAAGCCCTCGTCATAGTTTCCTTTGCTCTTGAACAGCTGTTGGAAGTGGGGTTTGCAGTAAAATTCACCTTGAAGAGCTGCAAAGCTGCCAAGGCTGCCAGGAGGGGAGGAATCACAGAGTTACATGCCGATCACAGTAACCAGGAGAAAAAGAAATAAATAGCAGTAAACTATATATAGTCACCTGAGTTTGGCATTGCAGTGCTTGCAGCAGAAACATGTTGAATGGAAGACAAGGTTGTTTGCAACCAGTTTCTCCATTGGGTAGACCGTCTTCTCACATGATGCACACACTTCCTTTTGAGCAGTAAAGCTGAAGGACTGAGCACATAAATACATTGATTTACTACCAGGCATGCACACAGTCTTGAACTTTAGCAAGATGAAAGCTAGTTCTTACAACAGACACTAAATGCTTCCTTCTAAGATCAAAAGCTGATGAAAGGGAAGTGGGACATGAGTAACGCATGCAGGTGAACAGAGAGCCATGAACTTGAGATAAGAAAATAGATGTTTATATTTACCTTAGATCGTTGGACAGGTTTTTCTTCCGTGGTGTTTCTGGTGTCCTGGGCAGGCAGAGAAAAATACATTCAAATATTTATATATTGTGTTATGCGTGCATGATATACACCTATTACAAATATTAGGCGACACTGCCAAAAGAAACTGCCCAATCAAATTTCAAGCACTAGAAGATCATAATAAACAAAATTTTCACTGTCCTCTTATTACCTTTATCCGTGTGTTAATAGTGTCAATCTGATCTCTTTCTATTCACTCCATCTGTCTCTTTACACCCCTGGGAGAGGATCAGGTGCCTTCTGTTTAGTCATATGACTTGAGCTGCGTGCTGCTCAGCATGGATCTGCTCTCAACATAGCAGAACAACTCAGACCCAGTCTTTCAGTTAAGAAATTTTAGGGGTTATTATCGCATGGAATCTCTTACAAATAGCAGATTTTTTTCAGTGAAAAAAGACTTGCAGCATAGGCATCAGTTATATTATCTTAAACGTTGATCTATCATTTTATAACTAGCAATCAATTTGTGTAATGAAGCATTTTCTTTTACTCAACCCCACAATCAAGTACAATCACAAGTTTACTCTTTAATTCTCTGGCTGCCATTTAACACAAGTCAGCACAGTTTTCTGCACACTACAGGTGTTCTGATGATTTTGTCATGTAATTACAGCTTGGTTAACAGTTTTATAAGCAAAAGAGAGACTTCTAAGCCACTAAGAAGGTTAAGAAGGAGAAAAACTTGCTGGCAGAAGTAAAACAGTAGCAATAACAGTATTTGGCTGTGGGAGTACTGCAGTATGTTTCCTGAAGCAATGAGAATGATTGGAACTTTAAGCAGGACTAACAGGTACTTCAAGCAGATAATAGGCAGAAATCATTCACCACACAAACACAGCAAGAAGCACAGAAAAACCTCAGTGTAGGGAAGAAGGGCAGTCTCTGTTGAGCTAGGGGAAAGTCCACTGCAGACTTTACTAAAGCCCCATTATATAAGGCAATTTAGCTGGAGCGGGACGTGAGGGTGGGGGTGGGGTTATGGGGGTTCAGAGACTGCTATAAATTTCAAAAATCTTCACCATCAGAGACAACTGGTTTAATACAACTTTGTAGGCAAAATAATAAATAAGCAGTTAAAATGCAATTAGAGCACTAACCATTCATAAACTGCATTCGTCAAGATGAAACACCAAGCAACAAACCAATGATAAAATAGCATTGCAATGGGCTTGAAGTGCCTGAAAAACTAGCTTCCGGTACAGGGCATAGGAATGAGTCATATGGCTACGAGTTTCTTGCTAGTTAGAAGTTGGTTTTGGACAGTAAAGCAAATTAAATATTATAAAAATTACTGGTTCCCATTGGCCCAAAGATGAGACTGAAATCTAATTTTGTCATATACTACTGCTTTTAACTTTAATATTATTTTTATATAAGCACTAATTATTCTATGTAAATTTAAACCTGTATCTGACATTTAAAAACAAAAATCAAAACAAAAAGAAAAAAGTTTGTAAAAAAGGTTACTCCAAGTAAAAGCCTCAACCAAGTGTTGAAACTTCAATATTACTAACAATTCATTTCAAGTTGTTAAAGAACTCTTGCTCACTGATGTGCAACAAACTCACAGCTAAACCAATACCAAGTGTTTGAAAAATTTACATTTACATTTTTACAAATGTGGCTTGACAATGTATACATTATCAAATCATCCTTCCTGCACTGCACATCACATGTTAACTTAATGATTAGAGAGGCCCTCAAGTGTAAACTGTTGCCACATTAACATATTGTTTTTCACAGGACTGCCTTTCTGTTCAAAGGAGTAACAACAAGGGTGTTGTCTGTACTTATGACAACCTGATGGCATGCTTTTAAAACGAATGGTTCATTAACAGTAAGGCCATGCAGCTTCTCATAGATACAATCATATCCCAGCAGTTGGGCGTCTCGCCCTTATCCCCAACTCATCTTGATCCTTATTATTGCTGCTGCTGCTGCGCAGACAGCTCACAATTTTCTAGTTATCTAGCAGAATGCACAGCAGACCACTTCCTGTTGCTGCAGTACAACTGAGAAACTAATGTCTCTGAACTTCTCAAATGAATGAACACTGCTGAAACCCCAGTTTGAATGTGTAACGTTATAAGAATATTTTTAGAGAATATTTCCTTCAGTAGAAGTCTGTAAAGCCTGATAAGGACTTCAATTGCGCAAATTAAATTATGAAATAAATGTAGCAAAAAAAAGATGAAAAAGAAAAAAAAAGAACTAATTAGAGCAAAGACAAAAATGCAAGTAAAAAATTAAAAATAACACAGCAACATTAGTTTCTATGTTGGGGTAGGCATGCATTCCAAAAAACAGGTACACAAGCATGCAGGAAGACTTCAGATTAGCTTGTACCATCTTGTCTTCTTTTACCTTATAAGGAGCTCAGTTGCCACCAAACTGAATGTGGCAGGAAGTTGTTATGACACATCTGGCTTCCTCTGTCTTGCACAGTCACAACAGGGGCTAAAGTAACTTTGTACCTAACCAACTTTCATCCCAGTAGTTGACGATCAACAGCTACTTTGTGCTGTATGAATGCTTCAACTGCAAACCAGAGGTGGCAAAAGTACAGATATTTACTTAAGTAGAAGTACAGATATTTGTGTTCAAAAATTACTGATTCACTTCTTTACTCAAGTAAAAAGTGAAAAAGTACAGGGTCTCAAATGTATTCAAAGTAAGAAAGTAGCTCTTTGAAGGACATTTCTACCATCTATTTTTGTGCAAATCTAACTGCTATATTAGTATAATAATAAAATAATATTAGTAGATGGGAATATAAACTTTTTATATTACCTCCACAACTAAAGAGAATAATGAATACAGTCAGGGGTTTAAGTGGGATTCAGTGCTTGAGAGAACCTTCAAGAAATTTTAGTGGCCCTGCATGAAGACACGAATTACCACTCAGTTCGAAAAAGTTGTAAGCAGATGTTTCACGAGCTGTCTTGGCTGATTCCCACAGTATACTGTTCATTGTGTCTTTATACTAGACAGTATACCGCTGTTATAAAGGTGGAATTCAGTGAATAAATCTAAGCATCATCAACTTAAATTCAAATTAATCTCTGCTACACTTGCAATAATGTAAAATAATGTAATCTAACACTAATCATGAACACCCCAGCTGCTGTGTACCACTCCAGCACAGAACTTTATTGTAAACTCACCATAGTTTAACCGCAGTTTGTTTTGCAGGACGTTTCACAGTATGAAAAAAACATAACTTCATATCCTACACGGATCCAATATCTGATGTAAGCTTTAAATTCCTAGTTTATCAAATGCCACTGAGCAGTTCTTACCTTTAAATAACCTCTCTTCTTCCTTTCTCCATCTCTGAGTGAAGTTATCATTTATATCTCTCACTGGGAAATACAGCAGCTGTACATATAGCTAGCAGACACACTGTGTGACAAACTGCACACAAATAGGTTGTGTTTGCTGATATTTGGTTAGCAGTTGGAAATGTTTCATTTAAAATTACTTGCCACTTAAAAAACATTACTTCCTTTACGCTTGCTGCTCTTCTGTGGCACTAACTAGATGGTAATAGTGACATATGCACCAAAAACACCATTCTGGATCATTTTGGACCACTTTACCCCAAGTACAGTGCTTTAAATGATCTGTTTTTGCTTCTTTCGCCTCTCTGTATGTGATGGTGATGAATACAGCAGTAGGACTGTCTTTTATGTGTTATCGTCCCCTCCATTTGGGCTCAAATCGGTGTGATGGTTAAAGGTGATCTTAAATAAAAAGTAAAAAGCCTGTTTTGAAGGGTTTAATGTAAAGATAAAGAAATTTTGTGTAGTAATTAATTAGGCCTGCTATGAATAACCCTGTTTTAACTGTGGAGCAATTCGACATACCAGTGAGAAGCTAGAGCCAGCTGGAGTGCAGCTATTTTACCAAACAAAGAGCACTTTCACTCAAGTGTTCAAATCTTTTAGCAACAGAGCTTCTACTATTAGCTCACAGCATCAATTCCTCACACTGAGCCCTCACATCGCTTTTATTTTCACCTGCACATGTCTGCTTGTGAGCATTTGTGCTCATGTTGCAACTGCCCAGAAGGTTTTTAGCATTTTAATGTTGGGTTCCCCTTTTCTTTTTGAATTTGTTTTAAGTAAGTTTGACATTTAGAGAAACACTTTAATTGTTCTCTCAGCGAGTCAGATTAAAAGCTAAATAACTATTACATCTGCATAGTAAATAGGGAGTTACGCATCAACCCTGTGGCACCATGACTTGCTAGCACTTTTGTTTTGCAAATGGATAAAATATTTGAATTTTGCTACACTGTGGTAAAAGCATGTAAGCCATTTTCCCTTTTTTGAATGCTAAGCTACAGTATTCTTCATATATATAGCTCTTAGCAGCAATAAGCTGTGCATCCTAATACTGAAGTACAATTATAAGCCTTTTCTTGAGTACACTCTAAACAACAAAAATGTCCCAAAATCCTACTGCCCTTTTCTCTGAGGCCATGGATCATGTATTTGACAAGGGAGTCAAATGTTCCTCAGGACTGCCCTTACTCCATCAAAATCAGGAGATGTAATAGGGAGAGTATGTGGAGATTCTGTTTAGGAAGTATATGGCAATAAAGTGTAAAAAAAAACAAACCTTCACTGATGTTGAAATGAAACCAGCACCAAAACTACAAACCAGCTCCCCTCTTGTCTAAATCTTAAGTGTATACAAGAGCTGTCTACTGATGTAAATCACAGCCAAACTAGCAATAACTAGCAACAAAAACTCTAAGTGTATTATGGGGTTAAAGGTCAACAAACTAGTGATATCCAAAATGGACACACATTTTTCCTCTAGTATAGACAGAACACAAGACGGCAAACACCACCACTTCACACTTGATTCTCACTTAAAACACACAGTGCTGCTGCACAATTCACTGCAACAAGCCCCTACAAGGGAATGCAGGCAGGCTATGCAACAAATGTCATTTATCAAATAAGGTTCTCTCTCCCTCTCCCTCTCTCTTATTTTTAGAAACAAGATCATTGTTTAATCATTTGGAAAGCAGAATGGAAAAAAAACTGAACAAAGCACTTTCAAACACATCAAACAGGTTAATGAGCTTCTTTATCAGCTGCCAAGCAGTTTAATAAATAAAAAACAATAATTTTTCCAAACCGTTACTTACAACATAAACCTAGAACCTTAATATTTATTTTACAGATAATATCTAACTGTACATAGCACTTGTTGAATCTGAAAGGCATGGAAAAGATCCAACAACTACAACAGCTGCTGAAGGGAAGATACACAGCCTCCCTTTAGCAATCGATAACCCTGAACATGCAGAGACCAAGCAAACTAAGTGATCAAGATGCCTGAGAAAGAAAAAAAATATGCAAGTCTGGTATGGGGTTAACAAAAATAAAGTTTCTGTGATGAGAAATATTTCAACATTGCTACTGGCTGGGGAGCAGCTAAAAGAAGAATGACATGGTCTCGTTCGTCAGAGCACAGATGGAGGTTTGCCTCGCCAGTCTGCAGAGTAATCATGTCTGAGCCAAGTTTTGGTCTCTGCTCGACCACTGCTTCTCTTCTCCTTTTGAACTTCCCGTATATAACAAGAAAATGACGGTGCATTTTTCTGTGTTCAGTGGTATACAGCATTTATCAAGTCTACATGCCTCACTGCTTTTTTAACTTCCTGTCTAAGATTTTTGAGCATATGTCAATACAGGACAACACAAGCTTTAAGTGAGGGGTGACAAAACTGCTTCCATTTTTGATTAAGCTGCCAATTGTTACCTCAAGTATCTGACTAATAGAGTTTTCATAAAACATCAGAATATAGTGATCACTGCCAGGTCTAATTTCTAACAGAATAAGGTGACATCTTTTATGTTTGTTTGTCTTTCATTCAACACAACAAAGCTGCAACCAGAAAATGTTTGGCTCCATTAGGGATTAATTTGACCTATAACAAGTCAATACTAATCATTTCTGATCTCCATTTTTAGCTCGGCTGTTTAGGAGGAAAAATTGAGGTACTGTCATAGGCTTGGCGTTGGCAGCTTTTCCACAAATGCTTTATTCTTGGTCATACCTCAATAACGAGCTCACATAGGATCTTCAAATTCACACCATAAATGCATACTGTTCAAGCTAGACCCATCAAACTTCACACACATGTTCATGGACTTCACCATGACACCACCCCACCCTCACCCCCGTTAACAATCCAAAACAGATAACCTTTGGCACCCCCCCCCCCAGTGGTGCCCTCTACCTCAAAACCCACAACCAACATTTAA
>VUQK01006612.1:1144-16619 GCA_015106715.1 Bujurquina vittata | reverse complement strand
TGACACCCCCCCCCCCTCCCCCCCCTTAACAATCCAAAACCGATAACCTTTGGCCCCCCCCCCCCCAGTGGTGCTCTACCACAAAAACCACAACATACATTTTAATATAATTTGCATGTATCCTTTCAGAAAGAGAAAGTGATACTGACTTATTACTTGCCATTAAAAGCCAGCAAGGTCTGCGAACCTATACGTTGCACTACAGGACTACCTGTGCTGAAAAAGCATTTCCTTTTTCCAATTCATAAAGTGTGATGATAACAAATCAAAAAGTGTGTTTTTAAGCGAAAATGTACTACATGGTGCTGGTATGCAGCAGCTGGTATGTTTATGGTTTCTTTTTAAAATTGAAAGGAAGTAGGCCTATCAAAGAATGTGTTGGAGACCTGGAGCCTGTGTTGACTTGATGTACCAAGATGCCATTGCCTTCTGCAACCTTGCTGCAGGTGGGGTAAAACTGACACATGCAAGAAATGATCTGATGTTATCAGGGACTGAAAGACCATTTCACAATCAACGTATTTCCTTAACTGGAATTCACCATAACGTGCCTCAACCTGCCTAGAAAAAAATGGCCCTATGCAAATATCTGCTTTGCAATCACAGCAGAATTTCCATCACAAACTTACATGCAGAATGGGACAAGGGCATTCGAGGGCAAGGAACAGGAGAATGAAATGTTTCAACTTTGTTGCTCAGTAAGGTGCCTTAAGTAGTTAGTTCTCAAGTTTAAAAGTGATCGTTTGTGAACAGATTATCTGCAGAGCCTCACAAACCTGTGATATCTTAGAAGTCTTATTTTGACTTATGATACTGTGGCAAACTCTGGAGAATTTCAAAAGAATCTTCCCTGAGGCCTTTATCTACTTTAGGCCAATGCTGACAACCTCAGAGACAAAAAGTAGAAAGAAAAAAATATGAGTTAATGTTTTCAATCCAGTGAAAAAGTGGGACTACGAAGAGTCACACAGAGCAGTAGAAAGGTTGGGGAGGTTGGACTGCATAAAAAGAATGGAGAAGAACCTATAATCATGATGCTAATGTTGCCTATCTTCTTCTGCAGCAATTGCTGACAATGGTCTGGATTGTTGCTGTACTGACAGAGCAGCCAAACCTTTATTACCAACCTACACATCCGTCTGAGATATGATTTGCAAGAGAATGCAGTGGAACTACTCAGGAAAATAAATCAAAGTAAAAGAAATGCAACAATACTTCCTGCAATGAGTCATTTAGTCAGAATGCTTTCATATATGTTTACAGACTCTAAAACGAGATCGTACATACCCACAGGAAACGAAAGAAATGTGCACTTTTATTGAATCGGGTGCATGCATGTGTGTGTGTGTGTGTCAATTGGCAATCTGTGATTTGTAGAATGATTGAAAAATATTAACTCTACTCTATAGAGCTGACTTGGATTGCAAAGAAGTGACATTCTCACGAAAAAATACACACACACACACACACACACACACACACACAAATAATTATAACCAGTTCCAAGCATAAATCTTAAAAGCATTAAAACACACCGTGAAATACATATCTCCAAGCCTGATCCTGCCTGTATACGTAGATCTCCTGGCTATATTTGTCATTTTCCAAGCATATTATAACTGTAATATAGTAACAGATTGAGAAGGGGGATATAAATGAAAAGGTATGCACCGAGTGTAACTCTGTGTCTATGTGGTCGCTTTTTCCTGCAGCTCTATAGCTTGGATCTGCTAGCAACCCATTTAATACTCCTCTGCACATCTGACAAAAGGACCCCCCCCTCCCATCCAACATATGGCGCTTCTTACATGCCCAACAAATCAGGTTTTTGTGCTGTTAATGGTAATTGTTTGACAGAAGAGAATATGGTCAAACTAAATAAAATTTTAGTTGTCCTCATTGCAGCTTTGGAAAATGGGGTTTTTCGAAAGCTGCTTTATTTATTTACTGTCTGGGCAAACAAGTGAGTCAAACTGCAACAACAGACTCCCAAATCCAGCAGGATACTGACATAGATCAAGCAGCAGTGTCAATCTGTGTGGTCAACTTCAACTGAAATTACACTCAGACAGCACACTGATGATGGTTGGAAATGAGAATGACCGTATACTTACTTAAGCTTTCTTGCCATATGCCAGGGCTATAATTACAGGCTCCTGAAGCTGTGGTGGCTTGGATGGATAAAATGTGGTTTTACCAGACCACATATAATGGTTTGACAACACAAATCACTACAATACGTGTGAATAAAGCTGAAAATCCAGTCACTTATACTTCAGGAAGGTGACTTTGTGTGCTGCAATGTAAATAGTAATAAAAATAAAAAATAATTTTGGAGTTTCAGGGTTCAAAGATACCTTACTATATTCAAACCTGATTAAGTGCTTACCCCTCACAGAGCAAAGTTATTCCCTATGTATGCAGGAATGCACGGTTGGGTGCTGCCAATCAAAAACCTGATGTTATGATCATGGATGCAGCCGGTTGCAAAGGCGTATTTAAGTATGCTCAATATGAGTAATACGGTAAAACATGCAGGTTTATTTTTTTTTTTACTCATTTGTGTAGGGTTTTCTTTCTTTTTTGTCTGGTTTCTTGAATGCATTGATTTGATGTAACTACTTCAGCACTTAGGAGTCTACAGATCTTTCAGGTGCAAGTAATGACAATCTGCTATGGCTGGTGCTGTTCCAGCAAAACAAAAACACGCCACATAATAAACTAATTTAAACACATTTAGAAGTCGGCCAATAAAAAGGAGGAAAACTGAATAAGTTTTAGGCTTAATGATAAGCAATTGTGCTATGTAATAATGCATTACTAGCATATCTAAATAACGCCAGATTACATTAATTAGCCATCATCGTGCTAGCTAACGAGCAGAGGTTACAAGCGGCGCACTGTTAGCATTTTGAGGAACACGGCGGCGGCGGGCATTTAAATTCTGTGGAAATTTTTCATAGCTGATTCTCTCCTCCTGCTCAACCAATTCACGCAGTGGTTTACATAACAAACCAGCTCCCGGACAGCTAACCCTTCCCGCGTGGAAAGACATCAGCACCTCACCTTTTCTTGCAAAAAAGAAAAAAAAAGAAGAACGGAGCGCGGCGGAGGGAGGGGAGGCTGCACACACACGGTGCAAATGGACAAGAAAAAAATACACACTCACCATCTGCGCTTCTTCTCTGCGACACACTGGCTGATTACACAGAGTCTGCTCGCTCAGTAGCTGGAGGGAGATACCTGCTCTCTTATTCACGTCTGAATTAAGGCAGGCTTTGTTGGAGACTGCAGCCCCGATGCCGGTGAGTTTCTACCTCCTCTTCGGTCCTCGCTTCGGGTTTTCAACAGAACGATTTTTTTTCTCTAGGTCGCACGCTATTGGTTCGCATTGTCCTGATGCATTCGAAGGATATCGGACAAACGAGCTACAAATAGAACAGGAAGCTTTTACATAAATACCAATTTTTTTAACCATATTCTAAATGTTTAAACGGAACAATGATAGTAATTTTCAACTTACTGGTTTAAATCTTCTTTGGTAACTGCTTTCATGCACGATATTTAGTCTGATATTTTTTATTTTATTACTACTCGTATCTATCCTGAATGTATTAGAATCATATATTACTAAATATGATAGAGTGATAATCCTATTCAGGAGTTAAAATGCGTAGACAGTACCTGTTTGGGTATTTTGGCTTTCACCCATACTCAAGAGGCATGCATGTTAGGTTGTTTGGTGAGTCTAAGTTGTCCATGGATGAGAGATAAAGAAATGTATAAAATAAAGTGCTGTATGAATGTATGGCTAAAATGTGACTTACAGTCAAAATCCTTTGAGTGACAAGTACGACTATGTGAGTAGTACAAATTGTAGTGTGCACGTAGTGATCGTAAACTCATTGAATGTAGAAAAACAGACATTGTTGGAATTACACTTATTTTTCTTAAGACATCTCAGGCTGTTCTTTATCATCATAATCAATATAAATGTGACATTTTATTTATGTATTAATGTGTGCTATTATCAGCACACATATTTATTTGCTCTGTCATCTCAGGCTTTGCTTTAGTTATATTTGTTTGCTGATTCAATAACTGTGTGTTTGTATCCAATACTCAAAGAGGAAATACACTTCATTTTTAGCAAAAGTTGCAAACTTGGAGCTAGTAAATGTTTTACATGATCATAAGGCCAATTTGAAAATATTGGTCATAACTGTTGAGCAGTGTATGAAAAACACTGAAGCCGTTAAACTCTTTACTAAACTCTAGACGGACATCATTATGTGAAGATCAAATGTGGAAGAGAACACTGGCCAAAATATCTCTTTTTTTTGAAAGGGGGGCTAAAAATTTGGCATACTAGTTTACTTTTTAATTTCTGGTTTATAAGAATACAGTTTGCTTAAATTGACAGCTACTACATTGCATGGAGTTTATACACGGATGTAGCAGTATCAGCTGTCTGCAGAAATATGATGCCTGATACCAACATGATGCCAGAGTATTATGTAGGATCGCAACCATTTACGCCCTCCAGTGGCCACAGTGAGAAGTGCTCAAACTAGCTTTTGTGGCTTGGTGCTCCCAGTAACTGTTTAGATTTAAATTAATTTAATCCACTTGAGAGAAATGTGTAACTCCTGTCTTTCCACTCTATATAATTTTGCATTCATATTAAAAGCATATTTTTATGGTGCTATATCCTTCACATCATTCTAAAGTAACAGCTCATACAATAAAGACTGCTCTTAATGGGTTCCATTTCACTCCAATCCCTTTGCAGCATGTCATCCCATCTCAATACCCACTTTCTGACACTATCACTATATGTAAAAGGCCAAAAATGAATATATAAAAGCAGGTGCCAAAGGTGTCCTTTTAATCAAAAACTTCTCATTTTCCATGTGATTTACACCTGAAATTCTTTTCAAACGAATGCATTTTCTTGAAAACATTTTAGTATACTAGATGCCAAAGAAAGGCACTTCACTAAAACTTGAATACAAGACACGAAAAGAACTATACATAGTTGTTTAGACATGTACCCGAGTGGCTGTGCATGATCACAGTGCGCCTTCAGAAATCAAACAATTCTAAGAGTTAGCTTTGTAGATTAACAAAATGCAAAAATACAAACACACTTGGCAAAAATCCACTGGGAAAAATAAAGCATCAGGTTTGCAATCACAAAAGCATGTTAGGAGCTCAGTGAGACAAACAACAATAACACATCCTAATGCTGATTGTTTACTGACAGGAGGATTTATTACAGCGGTATTGCTTGACTTGACTTACATAACAACAGTCTTGATGGTATATATACACAATGACTGTCTTGGAGCTGCTTGTGTTGATTTAAACAAACTGTTAAACTCCAAACTATGACGTTCTAACCAGCCTGAGAGGAGGTTCAGTACACTCGTCTATTCAAAGTCAATTCAGTCTATAAAATCCCCCCTACGGTTCTGTGCTTGTGTCAGCCTCTGATATGCTCAGCTATCTGCCTATACAGACAAGCTTGTTATGGAGCAGCCGGTTGAACATAAATATCTATTCATGTGTTTATGTTCTTTTTAGTTATCCCATCTGCTCTTTCTACGTTTAGGTGGTTCGGGGACAGCAAAGCTATCATTTCTGTCCCGCCCGTCTCCACTCCCCCTATCTCCCCCATCCCTATCACTCCTTCGATCATCTCGCTCCCTCTTGCTTCCATCTCCATTCCGACTGTCGCTGTGGCGGCTGCTGCTGTGGCGATCACGGTCACTGTGGCGGTCACGATCTCTATCTCCGTGACGATCCCGGTCTCCGTAGCGATCCTCGCCACTATATCGATCGCTCCTGTCGCTGTGGCGGTGTTGACTGTCTCCGTGGCGGCCCCGGTCCTCCCCATGTCTATCACGTGAGCTGTCTCTCTGCGGGGGAGGTGCAGGTGGAGCATAGCTCTGTTGTGAACTGGGTTGAATGGCTGGGGGAGTCACTGAGCTCAGGGAGCCCGCACTGGTGAAGCCCACCATGGACAAGGTGGCACTGTGAAGCCGTTCTGAGCCATTGGCAGACTCTGTTGGCACGGAGCTCAGGCTGCCGGCACTCGTCCATCCTGAGGAGCCACTAGACTTGGCACTGAGCTTTGGGGGGCCGCTGGATGCAGCCACAAAGTGGCTCTTATATTGAGCCTACAGGACAAAGAGCCAATAAGAATGAATGATTAACTGCCTTAAACTTAAGGCATTTATTCCCTACTAGCAAAGGATGCCCAAACTAAGTGATGAAGTAGTAATAAGACCTTCATTGTACACAACAAAAATTTAATAATGAAGATGCAACTAAACTGGAGCCTTTTAGCTTTAATTTAAGCAACTAAACAAAAACTAATGCATTAAGCACTGAGGAGTTACAGACATCTTTATAAATGGTACTCTATTTTCTGGGGGTGAGTGAAACACAGACACATGAAATCTCTCAAGGTAAGAATAATTAAGAATGGCTGAAAATTTTAAATTAGGGAGTACCTGGAAGGCTTGCTTCATTGCAGACATACGATCCCCCATTGCCCCAGTAGTTGGTTTGCTGTAGCCTTCATAGCTACTAGTGGAAGACAGCAAGCTACTGGTGCTGCTACGTTCCTGCAAAGATAACAAGAGTTATTAATGAAATGAATGAACAGTGAATTTCTACAGTCATCATTTGTTATTATGTACAGTATATAGTAATGATTATAATCATTGGTTTTGCAGTCTAGCAATCAGTAACTTACAGAACTTTCAGCCCCAAGCCCGGGTCTCTCTCTGTAACCAAGACCACCTCCACCAATGTTCAGCTTCTTTCCTTTACCACCCTTGAATCGTGACTTCCTGAACCAGGGATTCTTAAAAACAAGTGAATGAAGCAAGGTTAAAAATATTCAGTATAAAAAGTAATGTTTTAATCCAGATGAAATACTGTTGTGGGAATCTCACTTATTTATCTAACCTGCATGGCTAAGTCCATCAGTTCTTTGGAAACAGCCTGATTGGCTCCCTCCAGATTTCGCACCAGGTCCCCAGCAAATGATGTGTCTTTGCTAGTGAGGAGGGTGTAGGCCACGCCTTTCTCTCCAGCACGACCAGTTCGACCGATCCTGTGAGTGTGTGTGTCGATGTCTCGTGCAACATCGTAGTTCACGACTGTGCGAATGGATGGGATATCCAGACCACGAGCTAGGAAAAAAAAAAAAAAGAGCAAGAAAATGTTAAAAGATGCGCAAGTATGATCCTATTTCCATGTTTCTCAACTTTAAGTAAACTAAATTGCTACTTCAGAGAGCAAATGAAACATTTTCTATATGAATGCTCAACAGAAAGTGACAAAAACTTAAATAAATGGGAACAAGGAAACTTCCCGATCTCAATCACAAACATATCTTGTACGCACCAGCTACATCAGTGGCCACCAGAACGGGCAAGTTCTTCTTCTTAAAGTCACTGATGACCTTGTTCCTCTCACTCTGGTCCATATCACCATGCAAGAGGCCCAGGCTGTAACCCTCTTGAGTCAGGTTAGTAGCCAACTCCTCACAGTTGGCCTTCTTGGTGACAAAAATGAGGACCGATCCTGTGGAGGTGAATTCGACCAGCCGCCGAGTCAGCCAGCCCCATTTATCTGACCCACTGAGCATCTCCACTACCTGAGTCACATCCTCATTGGCCTTTTTAGAGAAGATGAAAATAAAAGCAGTGTGATTTTTTTTACTTTTTACATTTTAATGAAAGCCTAAAAGAAGCTAAAAAACATTATCTTTTCTTTCTGATGCTTACAAATGTTATGTACTTCTTAATCCAGAACTTCAAGGACAAAAAATACCTTATATGGCAAAAATAATTTCTATGTACTTCAGCACTCTGTGAACCTTTAGGTAAGCTTAAAAAGAAAAACATTACTGTGAAATACTATATTTACCTCTCCAATGTCTCCCTGCACCACACGAATGGGATCAACCAAAATGTCTCTTGCCAATCGCTCTATCTTCTTTCGAAAGGTCGCACTGAACAGAAGAGCTAAGAGGGAAAATGTATTAATATGAAAATGCTCTATAGTCCCTGTACTTGCATAAAAAGAAGCACTGAATATAATAAAAGATCACTCACTCTGTCTGTCTGGACGAACATGGCTGGCAATGGATCTAACCTGATATTCTAAAAAAAAAGAAAAATTATTTCAACATACTGTAAATTCACTACAATGAAAGCACTAAATCTTTGTAACAGCAATTACAATGCTAACCCACCGAAGCCCATGTCAAACATTCGATCAGCCTCATCAAACACCAGGTATGTCACTCTCTGCAGAGATGTGGCCTTCTTTTTAACATGGTCTATCAGACGACCCTGCGCAAACACAAATGTACAGTGAACTTTATTTTCTTCATTCTGCAACAGAGCAGCAAAGGTTTTATCCTTTGGAACCAGAAAAAATGAAAAAAAAGCTTCTTACTGGAGTGCACACCACAATTTCTGCACCCTCCTGCAAAGCCTTGGCCTGCTCCCACATGCTGCCTCCTCCATATACAGCAACTGAACGTAATGAGTAGGCTTTCCCAAAGCGCTTACATTCTGCATGGATCTTGTAAATATTAACAGTTACATACATTAGTGAGCCAACACTCAATGTCATTTCGAATATACTTTTTATACTATGAAAAAACACACCATTTTCTCCTCCCATCACTTACCTGCTGACAAAGCTCTCTGGTAGGGCACACAATGACTGCGATGGGTCCCTCCCCAGGTTCCAGTTCCTTTTGGTCCATGATATGAACCAGCATTGGCCAGATAAAAGCTGCAGTTTTGCCACTGCCAGTTTTTGCAATACCTATCATGTCACGTCCTGACAGTGCAATGGGGACACCCTAAAAACCAAATGTATTTTCCATTAAATAGCTCTTCATTTAATTTTCATTCATGTGGCGATCAAAATATTAACTTGCACCATACCTGGCACTGAATCGGTGTGGGCTGAGTGTACTCAGACTTCCGAATCTGGTGCATCAGTTGCTCATCAAAGCTAAAGTGGGCAAAGCTGGTACAAGGTTTTGGAGGGGCAGCACCAGATACCTGAGAAAGAACAAAACAAAAATCAGGAAATAATTTAACTGGTAATATTGGTGACAAAGTAAAAAAACAAACAAACAAAAAAATACTAGACAGAGTAGTTAAAACTACTTGGTTATCACTTCATTCTCATGTGCACAAAATTAATCGTGGACTTACTCGCAAGTTCAGTTTGTGCCTCAACTCTAGCACCTGAGTTCCAGTCAGGGAGCTGAGTTCCTCGTGCTCTTCGTAAAAGTTTTTCTCAAAGGGTGGATAATCAATCTATGAAAAATTGCAAAACAGGCAGCAAAACTTACAACAAAATAATTATTACCCATGAAAAATACAGAAAATGATGATCCCAAATAAAAAAAATAATAAAAAGAAAACAAACTGTGTGTTTTTAATCTCTACCTCTGAATGGTCAATAGGAGGAAGTGGCATGATGATTTTCTTGGTTGTAGAGGGAATTGGATTCCCATCACTGTCGTAATCAATGTTTTCCTCTTCTTCTTCTTGCGTTAGCCCGGCGGTGGGATTCTCTGCCATGTAGCGGAAGTAAGCTTCCTGCAGAGATGAAATCATTTCATGTGAAAAAGTGAGCTAGCTTGCTGCTTACTTCAGTCTCCAGATGGATGAACTAACAAGAGACCTTCAGCTTTATAGCACAAGCTTAATTTACTGTCCAAAGAATATGAACTTGACAAATAAAAACAAGAATACTGTGCACAACAAAGTGTATTTAAATATATGAATTTTATATATGCAACCTGGTCAAACAAAAAAGAAAGTTTAAGGCTTTCTAAGATTAGAGAGGGAAGACCTCTCTGACCAGCAGTGTAGTGGATTAAAACTTTGGAGGTCTCACTCACTTGCTCATCTTCCTCTTCAATGTCATCACGAATACCCCTGAAATGACAAGTGGAGAAAAAAAAAAACTTCCCTGCGGCTCGTTCGTACACCAAAAACAGCCCATATCCCACTGAGTACCGTCAATCTGCTTACCTCTCAATACCTTTTTTTGGCCAGTTAAATTACTGCTAAATTTATTTATTTTTGTGGCAATTCTAAGAGAAATTTGTTAAAGACCTTATGTGTAAAGTTAAATAGATTTTGGTGAATGAAGCCACATTTAAAATAAAAAATTTAAGTAAGATCATCTGAAATGAGATTTTCATAAAGTATTAATTCACCTGTGGGCAACTTTTTTCCCTAGTGAATTATTTTCTTTGACGTCTAACCTAAATTAAGCATAAACACAAGCAAATGCAGAGTCTTACTTGGCTGACTTTTTCTCCTTTTCCTTTTCCTCTAGTTTCCTCATATCTTTAGCTGCTTGGTTCTGGAAAAAAAAAATTATCTGTTAAAGGTAGTGCATTTAGAAATATATTTAGTTTGTCTCTCCCGAACTGTAAATTTCTATTCACCTCAACTTCTGCCATGAAAGCATCCAAGGGGTCATCTTCACTGTCTGAACCACCACCTGACTGCATCTGCTGCCGTGTGGGTGAGTTCTCAGCTGGGATATAAGGTAGATCCACATTACTGCTGGACTCCTCTTCATCGTCTTCAAAATATCTGATTGAAAATAAGAAATATACAGTTTTCACATATTACGTGTTGCTATCAAGGGCTGAATTGAATATTTGTCTGTACAAATGTGAGACATATAAAACTCACGCGTTTTCTTCATCAAAATTAGCTCTTTTGGTCCCTATTTTGTAGAATGATGGGAGCTGCTGGCTCTTCCCATATCCCCCACTTCCAGATCCTGTGGCTCCAAATGATGTGTGCGATTTTTGATTAAGACGAGGCTCCTCTTTCTTTCCTGCAAGGGAAAATCCGCCAAAACCAAATCCTCGCTTCACACCAGGACCACCTTTGTTCCAGTTCATGGCTGTTCTGAAAATAAAAAAGTAAAAGAAAAATAAAAAAGAAGAAGTCCATCCATTTTTGAGGTTTTCCAATGTGATGTAAAAAAAATAGCTGTTCTTCTTTTGGAGGTTCCCTTTAGGGGTCACCACAGTGGATCATTTGCTCCCATCTCACTCTATGTTTAGCGTCCTCCTCTGTCACAACAACCCTCCTTCACTATATCCATGAACCTTTGCTGTGATCTTTCTCTTTTCCTCCTGCCTGGCAGCTCCATTTTCAACATCCTTTGCTCAGTGTATTCACTATCTCTTCTTTGCACATACTCAAACCATCTCAGCTTTGCCTCTCTAACTTTGTTTCCAGACCGCTTACCCTGAGCCATCCCCCTGATGTACCAATTTCTAATTTTGTCCATCCAAAATCTGCATCTTTAACCCTGCCTCCTCAAGCTTGGTTTCTTGTCTGTGTCAATGCCTGTCTCCAAACTATCTTGTCAACCTTCCCTTTCCCTTCTGTCCTTCTGTCACAAATCACCCCTGACACTCGTCTCCATCCACTCCAACCTGCCTGCACTGTCTTCTTCACCTTTCTTGTGCACAGCCTGTTGCTTTGAATCCTTGACCCCAGGCATTTAAATTCATCCCCCTTCACTACCTCTACTTATTGCATCTTCAGTGTTCCTCTCATTCACAGGTATGTATTCTGTCTTGCTTCTACTGACTTTCATTCCTCTTCTCTCCAGAGCATACCTCCATCTTTCCAGGCTCTTTTCCACCTCCTCCCTGCTCACACTACACATCACAATGTGTCTGCAAACATCATAGTCCACAACCTGCCCATCACCACTGCAAACAAGAAGGGGCTCAGAGCTTATCCCTGATGTAATCCCACCCCTACCATAAACACATGTCACTCCTACTGCACACCTCACCACGCTGTCTTTATACATGTCCTTCACCACCCTTACATGCTTCTCTGCTTTTCCTGACTTCCTGATGCAGTACCACAGTTCCTCTCTTGGCACCCAATCATATCATTCTCTAGAGCCACAAAGACACAATGCCACTCCTTTGAACCTTCTGTCTACTTCTCGGCTCTTGATTAAGTGTGCTCCGAGCAGAATCTGACTTAGCATTATGTATGGACACCTGTCCAGTTATGACCTTACTGTCATATCAGTTAACAGCATCCATTAATAGTTGCTTTTGGTGGATTTTCGCTGATTTTCTTAAATATCGATTATTATTATACAGCCAAAAAGTACATCCCCGTACCGTGGAAACCATCTTCAGCTGAACAACATAAGCATAGTTAAGGCTTAACGTAAGACAATTATTGTGATAAAAACTCATAATTCATGACACGCCTTCATTAATATCTGTGACGGTACAACACAGTAACTGAGTCTACTGGCATTACGCGTATTTGTCAAAAAGCAACAGTAAGAGCGACATCAGGGCCCCCAAGGGTTAATCGCATCAGCTTCATACGAAGGTTAAAGCAAGTATAGCATTTTGAGTGCGCTGCTAGCTTAAGAGAGATTGATTTGCGCTGCAGCAGTTTACCAGTAACAGTACTTGGACATGATTTTTCTGCACCAAACGTTAGCGTTAGCTCAAGGCCGCAGTAAGGCCGAGACGGCGGTGTGCGCCGTTCGGGACCGAAACTTTCCCGTCAGCGAGACGCGTTCACATCCCTGTGCAGTACAAAGCGTCATTTATCATTAGCACAAAGCATCGATCATTTGTAATAATAAATGATACGGCGTACGTATTTACCTGTTTCTTATGCCAGTATAAACGCCTCTGTTTTCGCTCGTCCCCACGGTGCTTGCGTCACCTATTCGCGCGAGGTTTCTTTTTGCGCGTCGTCATTCACGCGCGACAAGGCGTTCAACGAAGGAAGCGTAGAGAGAGCCGTCAAAAACACCCTACCCGAGAGGATGGCGCGTCAAGTAACAATCTGAAACGTAGTATCACCCCAACATTTCTGCTCTGAACATCAGAAGGGTGAGTTATTAAAACGTGAAATAATAACATTTTTGGTCGTTAAATTGGTTAGTATAGCCGCTTTAGCTAACGTTGCCAGCCTGCCTCCTCCATCATGGTAACATTATTGAGCTCAAAAGAACAGCTTGTAACAGATGCGCTTCTAGTGAATTATTTCTTTATTTTGTCTTAGTTTATTCACACTGCTTCCTTTCCTTTTGCTGTCAGTCATTCAATCTGTTTACATAACCACCATCATTACTGACTGCTCTTTGCCTTAAAATTACAATAACAGTAATCATCCGTGAAGACAACATTAACTACTTCAGCTCATCCAGCTAGTTGATTTTAATTTTCCGTACACGGTTTAGTAAGTACTTTAATGAACAGCGTTAATTTATATGCATAATACACACGAGGAAAAAACTCCTTTTGCTTTCTCTTTGACTACATACCAGTGCATCACACGCAGCATTGCCTACAGTTTTAACTACATGTCTTCTTACAGATATTGTATTAAGTTACATGCATTGTGTGAAATCATTATCATTTTTAGTAATGGTATTTAATTTAATTAACCACTAACCAGCTGACTGAGGCCAGGCACAGACATCCTCACCATCATTTTTTTATTCTTTTGTTTCCACAGTTATTCCCTGTGTTTTCACCATCAAATGTAACATACTTAAGAGGATCAATGTCTTTTCTTGTAAGTATTTTGCCAATTTCTTTTCAGTATTTTAGGTATTGTCTTCCAGGGCTGGTTTCATGAGAATTAATACTAATCCCAGACCATGCAGTATTGTATGTTTTTATTTATTTGATCCAGCAGTGCTTACAGATATAAAAGAGTAAATGCAAATGCTTAATTTGTTCTAAATAGAGCTTTGTATGACCTTCTTTTTTGCAACATTTACTTTGAACCTTTAATGCTACACCTTACAGAATTAACCATCTTTATTCAGCAACAATAAATGTGCATATATTTCTGTGTAACCTTTGCTTATTCTCGCTTGCATTTCTTTCCTTTTTCCATTAACCCTCTGTGTATGTCAGCGTTGGGTATCTGAGAAATTCAGTGTGGAGAGCCTGCGGGATTTGGAGTTATTTGGAGGTGAGAATCAAAACCAAATTAATTTACAGCCAAAGGGTTCACCATTCACAACATTAACTGACCTTTTATCAGCACAGACAGAAAACAACATTCAGTTTTTGATAAGCTTTGCTCCAAGTACTTGCTTTGTTGTGGTTTTCATAACTATGAAAGGTTTCCATTCTCTTAGTCTTCTCTTTCTGCAGCATTCTTGTTGTATTGCTTCAGTTTGTGAAACAAAATTCTCAGATGATTGCACAGACAGTTGCTGTCTTATAGCTTGTCACATATTCATTCATGCTTCTTTGGAACTTGTGTTTGTTGTTAAAAGGTTATATACTTGCTTTTGGCTATCAGATATTTTATTTGCCATTATACCTAAAGGTGACTTTATCCTTTTGATGAATTAAGCTATTGAATTTGAGTTGGAGTGACCACATGTAATTTACACCATTAAAACCAATGGCAATTAGAAGTGGGATACACAGTACATGAATGTACAGGATGAAAATAAAGAGCAATAGATTTTCCCTTAATAAGTCTTTTACAATTTTTACAATTTATTTTGAGGCTAGCATTGCAGCAATACAATTAAGAATGTTTTTGGTAAGATGCAGTTGCAGTTGATTTTTAATTCTGCTTTTATATCTGATTCTCTGTCAGTTCCCTTATGGATTTCTGATCATCTTTATATATGGAAAAAATGTAGGCCTGCACAAGTTTTTAGCATCAGTGCAACTCTGAGTCTAACTCTGGTATAGAAATAAAGCACAAATATATATATTTATTAGGGCCGGGACTTTAACGCGTTAATTTCGATTAATTAATTACAAAGATTTTAACGCGTTAAAACGATGTGCGATGAAGCCGCTTCTCTTGGTCCACTGAGGGACAACTTTAGCTTTAAAAAAACGTTCTGATGGGACTTTCAAAAAGACTACTGTTGTATACAGTAGCTGAAGCTACAAATGTGGGAGAAAACCGCAGTACCCGGAGGAAACTCACGTAGCACGGTGGCGCGGTGGTTAGCACTATGGTTAACTCTTTTGCCTCACAGTTAGAATAACATCTGAAAGGCCTGGGTTCGATTCCAGCTTGTCCTGGGCCTCTCTCTGTGTGGAGTTTGCATTTTCTCCTGTGTCTGCGTGGGTTTCCTCCCACATGTTCAAAGACGTGGGGTTAATGTCCAAAATATAATGGTTCAAAGACATGGGGTTAATGTCCAAAATAAATACAATATAATGGTGTTATCTAGGGTGCTGTTTACATTTATTTTTTTATTTTCCAAATAAAGTTTCCTAAGTTAAACAATCAGGGGTTCCTGAAATACTCGAAATCTGAATAACTGTAATAGCACATTGCCCAGTCTGTTGGTTTAATAACAACTAAAAAAAAAAAAAGAAAAGAAAAAAATTTTTGCTATTAAGAATGTAAATCTAGTT
>VUQK01006608.1:43450-53515 GCA_015106715.1 Bujurquina vittata | reverse complement strand
AATTATCTCAGGGAAAGTAAGTACACTTTGGTAATTGTTTGACCCTTCCGTGGAGCAAATAAGGAATGAAAAGTATATATATATATATATATATATATATATATATATATATATATATATTCTACTATTTTAACATTAATTTACAGGGTAATATACATTTTATAGTAACAGCTGAAATATCAGCACAAATATAATCACTGTCACACTCAACAGCAAAATATATATGATTATATAAACACATATATAATCATATATACCAATATATAATTGTCATATATGCATGTAAAACAGTTAACCACATCTCAGGCTCTTCAAACAAGACCCAGAAAAAGCAATTGTCAATCAAGACGTAAAAGCTTTACAAGTTTCTCTCTTGAAAGAGCGACAGGCGGCGGCACAATTGCCACAACCTGCAGGTTATTTGAGGTCACAGGACAGTTATTTTGCATATTCCACAAATCTATTGCAACACGTTACTGTCTACAAACAGTACAGCCAGCATCCCGTGAGAGGAGCTGGTGTTAGCTGGACTCACACATACACCCACTGAACAGAACATTACGACGATGGGTGATCTGATTATAGCTATGTGCTTTCAGATGGTGTGCTATGACAGTGAACAACAGGAGGACTACAATACACAATACTCTATAAGTTTAGCCTCAGAGGACAACCAAAAACTGTACTGTGAAAAGACTACCCCCCACCCCCCAAACTAAACACACACAGCAAATACTCTCCCTTCTCCAAGTTACGTGTCATCGTATCCTACTGCTGATGTGTTTCGTATGCGTGTGTGTTTACCACAGATCACAACTTGTATTGTTGACAGCCGACCACCACCGAGAGGAATGGAATGTGTTCAGGTTCTGTCTCTCTAACTGGGTCTCTCTCCGTCCAAACTGACAGCACAGTGAGTAACGTCCTACCAAATGAACGCGATTTTAGGGGGTCTGACAGGGTGCGGGGGGACTCCATGAGGTTCTATAAAGGTCTGATGCACAATCTGGACCAGCAGGGCAGTTCTTCTTCTTCTTCTTCCTCTTGAAGCAGTCCTAAACCTCAGCTGCTATCATCTTCACCACCTCTAGACAGAGAGGAGCTCTGACAGTCCTCTTTAATAATCCCCGCCCTGCTTCCCTCTCGTCATCCCTCACATACAGCCTCATCTTACCATCTTTTCACCGCCACTTTATTCACTCCCCCTACTCTGCAAAGATGCTGCACAAGGCTGTAACAAGATACACACAAAGGTAATTTTTCACAAAGGAAAAAGAAAAGAGCTCTGTAATAACTGCAGTAGTAACGCACAACAAGCATCCGATAGCTGGCTTCCGGCCTGGGGAGCCCTGGTGATGTGCAGTTAGGTTTGGGACATTGCCAGTGTTCGATAGGAGGAGGACTCCTCGCTTTTTGCCCTTTCCAGGACTTCTTTTTTTTTTCCCCCTGTGTTGCACTGTTTTGTTATTCAAAAGCCCAGATCTCTATGTCCTGCACATAAAAATCCTCCTTTTTTGAAAGCATGGGGTTCCCAAATGTTTTACAGGAGTGACTCCTGCCGTGGTAAAGGTCTCCATCCAGCCACAGGCCAAACTCGCCACTGCAGATAAAAGAAGACGACACATTAAAAAAAAAAAAATGTTTTAACTGCAAGTTTGAGGATACTCGCAAGGGTATTGTACAAAGTACCAACTATTAAGTATGATAGCTGTGTCAGATTTGTACAGTCAGCCTGTTTCCTTATTGTGTGGCAGATTTTATTAAGATTGTATTAAGCAGATACATATATAAATAAAACTTGGTGCTGAAAACTATTACCATGAAATAAATGATTTTAAATCAAAACAAAAACATGTTTTATATCTGCACATGAAAGCTCCAAAAATGAAGAAATATTTGAATGACACCAGGCTTTTAATGCATTCCCCACCCTTTGCATATCACAGCAGACTTGTATCTACTTTGTGTAGCTTTGTTTAAAATCTGAATGAAATATTACTACATACGATCAAATTCAGCTACAATATGATACTCCAATTGTGTGTAGATTTCTGGCTCACCTTCCTCCACCAAAAGCTAAGGAGTCCATATCCCCTTTGATGAAGAACATATTGTCACCTGTCCACTTGTACACCTGTTGAGGACACAACAGAGCACACATCAGAAGATATTGCATGACATATTCAGTGTTGGTATAAGCCAATTCTCTCTGTCCAATAGCCTTTATTTGGATGAGAGCAGACTGCACCCATGTTTGTTTCTGATAGAGGATCGCACACTGTCATTTGAACTAAGAGCTATCAGACTGACTCTTGGCATTTCGTTCCTCTCGATTGAACATGTAAAAGATTCTTTGGAACAACCATTTTGGTTGAAGTGTGAGAGAAACTGAGACCATCCCAGATCCAGTTAATGAGCTGCTCTCAGTGTTTGAAACACAGCACAGAAGAAGCTACAAAACACTTTCAACTGTTCATAAACACAAAGACATGTCTGAAACGCCGGCACAGCTGAAGTCAAATAGAATGAGGATTAATAAGGAGACAGTCTGACAGTGTGCGTATTTGACTTTCACATGCATCACAAGCAGGTTGTGACACTTAATCACAGTAAACATCAGGTATATCATATCTAAATGCTGCTTCTACTCTCTGATGCATGAAATATTTTGTCTCTTAAAGCTTTAAACACAACAGAAGCTGTAGTGCTGGCTAACAGTGTCCTAAATACAAAGTCAGCAAACATGCCTTAGCAGTTTTTCCAGCCACTTCCTAAATATAACACCACCTTTCTCCTTATAGCTGTTTTCTCTCTTTGCCAATTCATGAGGGAAATATTTGGTTCTTTAGCTGCTAAATACTTCTTTCTGTTCACCAACTACTTGCTAACTGTGCTGGTCTGTTGACTGTGCACAGACCTTTTTCACTGAAAACAATTGCTTGCTAAAGCTGGGAAAAGTCACTGAGAGCAGTTACAGTGAATCAAAACGGTAACGCTGATGGCCATCGAGCTAAAACAAGCTGCTAAAAGCTTTCTAGTGGTGGGGAGAACCACAAAGTTCACCAGTACAGACAAATGCAAACATTAGTTCTCCAGTATATCCTCTAATCGCAAGAGGTATTATTCCATTATTGATAAAACTAGTCATTCAGAAGCTGAAAAAAGTACCAAATTCTCACAGTGGGAAAATGTTATACCTCAAACTCTGGATTAAAGGTGAAGAGGAATGTCTCTCCAGTGCCATAAAAGCCATCGCTGACCTTAAAGGGCTCAGATGCCAACGCACCAAACACCTGAAATAAAAAAAAAAGCAGAAAAAAAAAAAAAAAGAAAAGAAAAAGATCAACAGAGAAGATTCTTGAAACTGGTTAGCCCCATAAACGTGTGCTACTGTAGTGCGCTTCTTGAGTCTGGGAGCGTACCTGACCGTCGCTGTCTTTAATGACCAGGAGCACCGGGGTGTCCTGGGCCTGCATGGATCTGTACAGTGTCTTAATGCTCATGCCATGCTTTGCAGTGCCAAAGACCAGCGTCCATGGGTACCCAATGGTCCGTGGAGGGAGATTCTTGGCAAGCTGTGTGTGTGGAAAATAAATAAATAAAATACAGAGATGGAGAAAGGAAGAAAAAAAAGAAAAGAAAATGAAACACAGAAAGGCCACAGCCACCAATGCTCAATTACATCTGTGGTGACCTTTTAACACTCTGGCGTTTAAAGAAGAGTAACAGGGCTCAAAACAGCGAAAGCCGTCTCAAGAGAAAGAAAGGCCCAGCGCTCCCTGAGAGAGCTCGCTGCCCTGCTGCTGACTGACTCGGGGATTAACAGTGGCTGTGGTGCATGGGGAGATAATGCTGACAAGGCGCCGGAGGAGCAGTACAAGTTATGTCTCATTTTAATAGATAAAACAGACACTGACTAAAACATGGAATTAAAGTGACAACTTTTTGCTGCTATATAGAACAAGGACCTTTAAGTGTTCAGTTCACGCTCAAACAATTCATCAGTCCCTTTTGGCATTTTTCTGGTTGGATCAGCACTTGCTCCAGTGGTGGAGCTGGAGCAGTCAGACAACTCAGCTTACCTCTGCACTGCTTTAAGCCAAGCCCAAGCCCCAAGCTCTGTCCTCAGGGTGATTAAAGGAAGCTTCATATTGGCAGTCTATTGGTTAATAAGCCATGTGGGACTAATTTGGAGCTCTGGGTGTGTTTTAACTTGCAATGCCTGCAAGGCACACGGTATACCTCACAACAACATGAAAGGTTAGTGACTTGGAAGTCTGCTCCATGCGTTTCTCTTTCATCTTTAGCACAGCTTATTTCTAATTCTTTGTATTGGTAGTATTAACAAACCAAATCTATTTAAAAGCATCCAAGAGAGCATGTTGATTCCTGCCTTAAATGAGCAAGCTATCCAGTTTGCATGTTTCAATGCCTGATGTAAGGACACAAGAGATGACTTACATACTGACAACTCTGTCATGTCTTTAGTGGTTGCTGTCCTGACATCAGAATTTTTAAGTTAGACCACCATGAACGTTTTCACTAGTCTGTTACTACAGCTTAATCAATATGATGATATTAAATTGATAATCAGATTAGGACTCCACCGAAGGAAGCAAACATTAGCCTGAGCCAAAACTAATGAGGTTTACCCATTTAGTTTTAAAATGCTAACAATAACGTACATGTCGATATTTGTATAACCTGCACTAGATACAACACTGTGCAAAGGTCTGAAACCACCCAGCACTTTTTTATATTTTGGAAGGAAATAGGTGAAGTGACTCACTGAAACAGTTACAAACACACATAGAAATACAGCATATAAGGAAAAACAGTTTGTACGATTCTTATGAGTTTGAAAGTCAATAGTTGGTGAGACCACGTTTATTCTTTGGTACTGTATGGTGGATCTGATGGTGTTTATAATATATATATCCATTTCGACAAGATCTCCCAACATCACTGGCTGAAATGCAGCCTCACACTATGACAGAGCGTCCACCATGTTTTACAGACTGCTGTACACACTTACTGTTGCACCTCTTTCCATTCACATTTATGACAATTTCAACCAAAAATTTTAGAATTGGATTCATTACCTTCATAATAAAAAGAACACATTAACATAAGACCTGTTTTTCAGACTGGTTTTCAGTCCAGTTCTTGTGTCATTTGGCTCCCTGACAGCCACCCTTCCAATGAGCTTTGAATCTTAACCTTCAGTTTGCACTAACTTTTTAAGCCTAAATGGATAGCAGGACTCTTTGTGATGACATCATAAACACTGGCTGAGGCAATTGTTGTCCCAGGGGTATCATATAAATTTATTTTACATGCTAGATTTCCAGCCTGTCATTTGACACACAGGCTTCTCTTGTAGATTTAAATACCAAGTATAAAATGTTCACGTCATTTTAATTATAATCAAATCATAAGAGGAAAAAAAAATGGTAAATTTCTGTGATTTTCCGGTTGTGTCTGTAGCAAAAGCTCCAAGCCTACTGGGTTATAGTAAAAACAAGGAACCAATTTATTCATGTGCCCATTATATTCAAATTCAGTTTCCAAATACACTAGATAGCACAGACTATTTTCAGCAGTGGACACAACTGAGCACTAACCGTAACAGAGCAGTGCATATAACGCTAACATGAAATAAACTGCAGTGTCAATGTTCATTAAAACAAAGGAACGGGAGACCCGGTGCAGCCTCTAGATAACAAAAGATGAACAAGCAAGTATTCATTGTTTGTTCTGGACTATTGTGGGATTTGTTAAATTTAATATGCCGCCCAGTCTGTTGTGTGTCAAGGCTGCATGAGATCAGTTTTGTTGCAGCATTTACCTTCTCTATCTGGTCGGCCTCCAGGAGTTCGCTGGGTTCTCTGAGGTTGGGTTTGAACATTTCGGGCTCCAGCTCAGTTTTGACGGTGCCATGTTTGGAGTTCACCTCCTCCTTGGTGGTAATCTACAAGCACAAATACATGTTAGAGATGCACTGACAAGAAGCGGCTGAACTTCCAAAAAGCCGTGCTTCTGGATGCATTCAAATACAACTATTGTCTTCCACTGACTATTTTTCATAACAGAGTACTGATATGACCAGTTTAACTAGTCAGACTATCTACAGCAGTAACTTCCAACAGACTGTAACCCGCAATCTGCTGAGGCTACACAAAGTGAGACAAGTATAAAAAAGTAGAGCTAGATAACCAATACCACAAAACATCATAAATTCAGCTACACAGGATGGGTGATAGAGGCAAGATGGGGAAAATAGCTTTTAACCACAGCTCAACCTCACCAACAAAATTTACATTTTTCCTCCATTTGGGGCTTTTCAATCTAGCAGTTGTCCTGCCAAAATTACAAATGAAGTGTTTGCTAGCAACACACTGATAATCCAACAATGTGATGATGACAGCTGAATATCTTCCTGCCACACTCTGATGCCAGATGACTAGGATCAGTTTGGCACAAGTGGGAGAAGCACTGCAGAGACACTGTCTGGGAGAGGAGAACGCTAAGTGAATAGGAAATCAACCCAATGAATATACCGCACCCCCATGTTTGACATTTTCTCTGACGAGTGGACTATTTGGGTTATTTATCTTTCTCGATAACAGAGACCGACTGTGGAACACTTCGCCACTGGTACCTGGGATGCTATCGTGTTTCAGTCCTCATTCAAATAATGCCTGCCTGCATTGTCCTCAGAGATCATTCATCCTGTCAGGGGAGTCTTACTTCAACCCTCCATTTCTTTGTTCTGCAGTCCTTTGACATCTCTTGATCAGTCCTTAGGCAGGCCACACTCTTTACATTCAGCTCATTTGGGTAGTAATGGCAATTTCTCTTTCAGGAAAAAGTTCTACAATAAAACCCATCTCTGCATTTCCTATATAATCTGCATATCCATTCAGCGCTAGCACGACTGATCTAGTGGAATGAAGACAAAAATGTTCACTGAGTCTAAAAAGAAGCCTGACACATGAAGATAAGACTGCTGTGACGTGAAAACCTCATCACTACAAACATCCTGCCTGTAATGGAGTGATAAAAACTATTTTCAGTTGACTGCTCAACAAGTTATTGCCAATGTTCGGAGTTTAACAAGCTTTGAATAGTGTTGTTGAGCTGAAATTCATAAACCTCTGTTTATTTAAAGCAACAGGGGCATCAGCAACAGGAACAGCAGCAGCAGCAGCTAAAGCCTTCACAGATTTGGGCAGAGTAGAGAAAGAGGGGTGGCAGACAGGGTTTGGTCAGGGCACCTGAAGTCGTTTGCAGAGCGAGCGCAGATCTTCGCTGTTTAGCGCTTCGATCCGACGGTGGTACTCCGTCAAAGACACTACCTGGTAGTACAAAAACAGGAACAGGTGGAACATAAAACTCTGCCACTTCTAATGTTGGCCATGGGGAGAAAAGATTGAGTGCTGGAAGTCAATATACGCTCTAATTTAACACTCCTCTAAGAAGGTGGATGTTGGAGGCCTGAATAAACAAACCGTTAAGAAATGTTTACTTTGGGTACAAGAGGAGGGGATGGAATCTCAGAGCACTCAGCCGTTTTGCATGTTTGTGTAATGTAATCAACAAGGCTTCCTATTAGAAGATGAATTTGGCTATTCTAAACATGAATGTGGACAAAACAACGCTGCGCTGGAAAGCAAAGCACGAGCAAGACAGCGAGAGAGAGAGAGAGAGAGCAAGAAGGCTCCTAAGAAATAGACAAGATTTTGAGGTGTCAACATACAGCAATAACAACAAAAACAGCTGTAGTCTGCTGCAGCGCTCTCCGCCAGGAACAACAATCCACCAAAGTACAACTCAGACAGACCAACACAACACAATGACCTACTAAGCATGGCTTCATTCCAACAAAGTTCCACCCCACGCTGTTGCATACTCCACAGAGAGCTGCTGCCTCTAATAGTCCACTGAGTCTCAGCAGAGGGAAGAAACTCGTGTGTGAGATCACAGACACATGCACAGTCATAAACACAGCTCTCTTTTACACTCATAAACACTGTGAGGGCCTCTTTTCATTAATTTTTCACACAGCTTAGATAATTCACTCATCTTGTTGCTACAAGTGTAAATAACTTTTCTAGCCTCAATAATGCAGCAGGAGTGGTAAAGGGCAGTCCTCATCAAAAATGCATCCCTGCTAACCTTCACGTGCAGCTGAAGACACTTTGGTGAGGTTCACCCTGAGCTAGCAGCACGTTAGCTCTGGAGGGGCTGCGACATAATCAGACTCTCTGGTGAGTTAACTGGTGACCCGGAGCCATCAATGTCATGAAAGAAAAAAAAATGCGAATGTGACCAGAGTGATAAGGGGAGTGTAATGAAACAGGGGGATAACACAGTGGCAGCCAGCAGCAGGGTCTATCTATGATAACTGAGAAAAGAAAATGTCATGTATTGTAACTTTAAATAAACTGCTGTATGTCTACAGAGCTGCCACCTGGCTCTGGAAACTTTCACCGATGATGTGAACACATCATCGGTGCCATGAGGGCAGACAGCGGAGATGAGCTCTGTCCTCCCTGCCAAACACTTTAACACCGGTCACTGAACTACACCGGGTCAGGCTAAAGGGCTAGCAGGCTAGTTAGCTTCGCTAGCGGCATGCTAACAACAACAACAACAAGAGAACACAGGAATATGCACGGGTGTGGACAAAACATGAAGTAAGCAACATACACAGGTGTACTTAGGGGTCAGCTGCTTCTCTTGCGCCTTCGCCCTCCTGGAAAACATTTCCTGCGGGACTGGGCGAGGTTAACGCTGGAAAGTCACATTACACATCCTTTAAGTTTTCCAAGTGCAGCCCGAGTTGGTATAACGCCTGGCAGCCTGCTTGACTAAAATAGAAATATTTTTTTTCCAAAGGGGTCTCGACTCCGTATGAGTTGAGTCACACCGCCAATGTCCAATGAGAACACGGGACGGGAGGGTACCCAGCGTCCTATTGGATAAAAACCGATGATCCCATCCCCTAACCGACAAAATTTAAAGGTACAGTACAGCAATATTTCACGAGGCATACTTCTTTATTTTGAAGATATCTGAGTGACAATAAAAAGAAAGCTTTAAGCATAAACCTTACATTTAAAACGAATAAAATTAAACGTAAAGCTGCTTTGGAAGTCTGTTTGTCAGTTCTGCATGTAAACAAATGCAAAACTATGAGTAAAACATCTGTAAAAATGCTCCATGAAAATGAGGTTGCTTTAAACTCATGGCTCAGGTTCCTATTTATTGATTCTGTAATGGATCGTGTAGCCTCTGTTTGCCAGAAGCCCAGGGAGAAACAAATCAGTCCACTTTGTTTCCTACATCATTTATTTACATTCAAAGTTAAATGCACCCCCATGTATCAAATTCTTCACATAATGAATGCATCCTTTCATTATCCACAGGCTTGTATAAAGTAGAGGCCACACTGAACTGCCCATGCAGTACAGAAATCTTAATGAGAAACTCTCCTCTACACTTTCTAGTATCACTTCTGTAAATCTAGAAAAAGACACTATGAAAAGTACACTTTTACAAAGAAGGAAGGACTCACATCTGTGCCACATTTTTTGAGGGGGGTATTTTTCACAACTCAAAAAGCATGAGCAACTCATAATGGTGTTTTTGCCATTCAGCAAAAGACGTCGCGAAGGCTGACAAACAGGAGTGACAGTCACACAACATGTGGTGAAAACTACAATACAGCGACTGAGAAGAATAAACAATTACACAAACATGCAAAACACTTTGGTTGGAAGTTCAGAGAAGCGCCATTTCCAAGCAAAGCAAGTGTTCACACATCTTAAAGAATTTACACGTGATAGAAAATTGACGCAAAAAAATTTACAATTAAACCAAGAAATATGCAGTGGTACACAAAGGTGCAAAATATAGAAGGCAAATACAAAACTCAGGCTCAACGAGTACACATTTCAAATGAGAGAGAGCACATTACGTTTACACTATGCATTGCATAATGAAAGCAAATCAACATTGTTTAACATTTAATTTAACATATAACAGTAAACATAACAATTA
>VUQK01006608.1:25685-43430 GCA_015106715.1 Bujurquina vittata | reverse complement strand
TGTTTACTGTTATATGTTAAATCAACATTGTTTAACATTTAATTTAACATATAACAGTAAACATAACAATTATACCACATAAGATTGGTTGTTTCACAGGATATGGATTAAACCACAGTGGAGAACCGCACTTAATCCATGTCCGCTAGGCTCGTGACAACACAACATGTGCACTTTTAGCAAAGGAAAGAAACAGTTTCAGCTGCAGTGACCTTACCTCCCACTCCTTGACATTGAGGTCGGTGATGGCCTCGTCCTCATTTGCTTCCGTCACCTCATTCTTCTTGACAACCATAAACCCAGGCTCTTGTGCCATCCCTCTGACCCCCTCACCATACATGTCTGGGCTCCACTGCTTGAAGAATACATACAGGTGATCTGATCTGCAAGGAACAGTGAACACAACATTCACATATTATCAGCCTATATGGCGAATGTGTTTGCTAACAGTTGATTATTGACATTTTACGGTGACAGTGGAAAACTAGCACTTCTTTGAAGTCATGTTTCTAGATCTAAGTCTAACTAAAACTTATTTCATAAAACATGAAGAAGTCACAAACAAACAAAGAACGCAGCCTGTGTTGTGCACTGCCCGGGTTGGTAGACATGAAAGAGCTGTGGCAGAGACATGCCGATGAGCTCAATTCAGTGCCATGGTTGTGTATGGCTCATTTAATACCCTCCTTTTCTTCCCACAGTTATGCCAGGACACTTAAAGACACATCATCCAGGTCACAGCACATCTGGGTCAAGCTACAAAGAAACTAGTGGTGTATAATGAAAAGGACCGTTGGTGGTTGTTGTCATTAATACAAAAGGTTTATGATTGCTCACTTTTCCCACACACCTTAGCATGACTGCAAAAGATAGTTAGTACACTAGCATGTATTTTTTTTACTAGTTTTGAATCTGCCATATCCATCAGAACAATGTGTATCACAGTAAACTTGTTGCTACCAGGTGGGAAATAGTGTAGCTAAGCAACCTATGCATTCAAAAACAACAAAAACAAGACTTTAACAGGCAAGATATCAAAAATTCATAACAAATAATAATGGCAGGGGACTTTCTGCACTCAAGACACTTAACACAATGCATGATGAAAAAAGACACGCCTGTTTGTCTGATTCAAAAGTGATTAGCAGCCTGGAAGAGTGCCTCGTGTGTTGCTGCAGTGAATACTATAAACATACTTGGAACACAAGTAGTTCTGTGCAGTATTTTTGCTCCTTACTTTAAAAAGGACACCCAAAGTATCCAGAAACCAGTGACTCTGCTGTGTCCAGTCTGTTTGAGATCTGGCTCAAAAAGCATTTTAAAAAAAAAAGAAAAAGTGACTTATTAAATTAAACTATTAGTGCAATTGGGATTAACACATCAAATAAACATGTTACAAGGACTTGGACTGGAAGCACACAGTTTATTGTGATGTTTCTCTTTCCAGTGTGAAGAGCTCTAATGTAATTATGGCTACTGCTGACTTGGCAGCTGTACAACACAGACTGATCTTGGAAAAACGCATCAACAAGCCAGGGCTATTTTCAGTTGATGTGAAGTGTTACAGATTTCGGGTCAGAAAAAGTTCAAGAACACATTTGTGGGCGAAATGTATTCTGAGAACAGAAATCATGGGCTTTTGGAAAGAACACACAGCAAACTGCTTTAGAAGAAAATCGGTTGCGTGTGTGCCCCTGTGTTTCCCTGCAAAGGGAATAAATAATAAATCATCTCACTGTCTGGCTCAGGCGGCACAAGGAAATGGGCAGAAGCCACAGTGGGAGTTGGACCTGACACTGAATGCATGTTTGATTAGTTTCAAATATTAAAGGCACTGGAGGTGAAGTGGCTCAGCTATTGTGGTTTGTTAGGGATATAATAGGATCATACAGGCTCACTTTACATTGTTTCTATGTCAAATACTCCCCATTAGCTACAGGACAGGTGCACAATTCTAAAGCCTGTTACTGAGGCTACTGCAAAAACTTGTATTCAAACACATTCTGCTCAGGAATAGCAGGAGGTAAAGCAGAGGCACTGACCTTTCCTGCGGCACAGCAAACCAGTACTCGTGCTTCTTTCCCAACTGGGCGTACTGCTGCATGGAGGCGCTGGCATTAGAAACAAATGTCTTCTTCATGGGCTTTCCCACTCGCAGACACAGGAACTTGTGAGAGCGGTGCTTCCGCCTCTCAGCGGACCCTGTACCTGGACAAGGAAGTGATCACATGGTCATAGGAGCATAAACATCTGGTCCTGCATGGCGAAATGATTTTTATCAAAGGAACAGCTTAGAGACTAGCTATCCTGGCTCTCACTCTTTAATCAGGTTTTTAAACAGATCAACTTAAAAAGAAATGTCATAGTGAGAGTGAGAATCAGGCCACTCAGGCTTAAATATTCTGTATCCAATGACATCTTACAAAAAATTTCAGCTACTCGACTAGATTGTGCACTCTTCTTATTAACTGCTTTATTTATGTGACCTAGTTTTCTGTCTTTTATTTACTGGCTACTTCTGCTGGCATTAGTCATTTTGTGGCAGAAAAACAACAGATGACAGAAATAAATTGATAGTGGCACTGGGTCTTCTGCCCATGGTGCATTATAAGGTTAAAGCCCCTGCAAGCTGAATGAGAAGGGCCAGTGTAATATCACTGTGCCAGTGATATTACACTGGCACGTGCTCCTGACTGGACATGTAACTGGGAAATGATGCATTTTTCAGATGCATGAATCTGATATTGAATCTGCTTGTTTTGGTAGCTGCTGCTGTTACTTGTGTGGGCTGTGCTAATGCACAGAGAATAAAGGGCAGCCCTGCTGAGATGCCCGTGAATTAGAACCATTTCTGAGGCTCAGCTCTCTGTGTGACAATAATTGCCAAGGAGAAAATGGTAAATCTCTCTCCCACTGTCTCACTCGCCGTCCTCTTGGGGAGAGAAATCTGTTCGGAATCACAACTACGAGTTCAACTGGAGTGGGTTATGTGGACACATGTGACTCAGCGAGCGAGGCAGACTGAGGCGGACTGTTAAATAACAAGGCTGCTGCAGTTTTTCAACAGATAATTGTGTACATTTTGCAATCCATTTTCCAAATCACGGATGATTTATTGTGAGGAACTCCGAGCTCTTAATGCAGGCCCTGACCAGCATATTGCTGGAGCTACTGTAGGTGATCCATCAACAGTGAACCCTCAGCTGTCTTTATAAAGTTATATACAGTCAAGCACTGCATTTGCAAGCTGCCTTAAAATGAAACCTGAAAGAGAAACAATAAGCCAACACAGATACTTTAAAAATCATGATGTGTAGTCACGAGTTCTTGCATTAGAGTGACTCCCATCGAGCTGCCTGCACTCAAGACAGTAATGTAAAATAAAAGCAACAATTTGTTTACTGTGAAGGCGAGGATACCGTAATGAAACAAATGGAAACCAGCGGCTGCCTGGAAGGTCAGGCGAAAACTAAAAAGAGTGGGTAGTAATGTTATGTATTTCACTTCTTCAAGGCTGTTTTGTGTTGCACTTTATTATTCGGCTGGCATTTGTTTCCTGAGAAATAGATATTTTCTGTTTTGAGGAGACTTGAGTGTACGGACCTGGAAATTTAGCTTTTTTATGGAACTAGGTACTTTAGTTGGGATAAAAAAAAAAGCTCTATTTTGAGGTGTTTTTAGTAGTGTTTTTTTTTAAATAAGGAGGTCATATTTAATTTCTTTTAAATTTGAATATCAGACAATTTATGAAATTACAGGTACCATTAAATAATTTTTTTCTTTTGTCAATTTTTTTTAAGTTATCAAAAGGTATTTATGTTGTTTGATATTAAGTGTCAAAACATCAGTAACCTAACATATGATGCTTTTACACAAATATGTTTATTTCTCCTTGTGGAATTTGTCTAAATGCACATGAAAGCAAAACTAGAGAAGGAGGTGAAAATAAATAGCAGCTCTCTGAATGGTATCTCAAAAAGCGTTTTGATGTTGGGCTTAATCGTCTCCGTGTTTCCCCTTTGGGGGGCAGGTGTGTTTGTGGCATTGTGGTGTTTGATAGGCTTTAGCTTATCACCAAGAGGAGTGGCCCAGACCACCAAAGCCAGAGATCAAAGAGCTGAATAAAGCCCCATAAAGCCCGGCTAGCTCCGCCAAGCTGATAGCAACACAGGCGATGCCATTTCCCTTCGTTTTTATATTCCAATTACTAGCATCAAGGCAGAGCTGAAAGGGAAAGGTTATCAGGACCTAACATGAGAGAAGCGATTCAGAGGCAGTCAGAGAGCAGAGAAACTCACTTTGATAGTCCCCCCCAAAAAATATCGATGTAGAGGTACAGCTTAAAGACAACATGAGACCAGATTCGTCACTTAAAAAATATCTTGCAGCTGCAACCTCAGGTAGATACATTTCCTAACTGTAACTCAGCAAGTGTGTTTACCCTCTGCAGAGTTCTGCACACCATCCTTTTGCGTCTGCTCTGCATTCTCCTTCTCCTCCTTGCCTTGTTGCATAGTGTCCGTTTGGGAGGGCTCTGCACCCTGGTTGGCATCCACCTGTGGACTGGCTGAGACAGAGGTACTGTCTGTGGCACCAGTGGTGGCTGAGCTTTGGGACCCTGGGCGAGAGGTGCTGCTGCTGGGACCCTGGGCCTGGCTAGTGCTGCTGCTGGTGGTGGTAGTGGGTGTGCTTGGTGGCTTCTCTATGCTGTGTTGCTTGGATCCCACGGGGGACTGGCTATTGTTTTCTGTGGCAGTATCTAGTGCATTGTCCTCTGCTTTCGCCACCGCGGGTTCATCCGGCTGGGTGACTGAGCCACGGGCACTACTTGTGGTCTGTGAGCTGGCTGCCTCCACCAAGGTGACGGTTTGGACAGACTCTGTGGAAGCGCCGGAGGACTTGTCCAAGCGGAGATCCTCATTGGACGCTTGCTCCTCCTCCCGAATGGGGGACAGCTCTGACTCAGTGAAGACATCTTCAGAGAAGGAACCCTCTGTGCTGCGTGGGGCGGTGCTGCCACTATCATTGGTCCCGGCCTCCCTCAGACGCTGGTCTGGTTCCTTCTGCTGCGAGGGATGTCTCTCAGCTGGCAGGGGCTCCAGGTCACTAGAAATATTTAGACAATTAGACTACTCATACATGCCGGTTTAATGATTATGTATTCCACAGAGGGATCAAATGTACTTATGACTGAGGCTGTAACTCTGCTGCATAGTAAATTATTACATGGTTTGTGGCGATATTGCATTGCACTGCATTAAACTAATGAGTTTATTTTACTTTGTTCACCATATTTATATCAGCACACTCCACAGAAATTCTGCAGAGACCCATGATTAATTATCAGCCACATCCCTTATACCAAACTATATTTAATTTCACTGTACAAGGAAATAAATTGGTGTGGATAAAAATGCTCCATATCTCGTTTTTGAAAAGAGGTCAAACACAAACAGACAAAACACTTGTGTGCAGTATAACCGGCACAGTCTGCAGAAACCCATCCTGCAGGCACTTGTTGCTCAGCTGCGAAGAAGAGAGGGCAGAGAGAGAGGAGACAGGCCACAGCTGAGAAAACAGCTGGGCCTGGGAGAAAAACCAGCCATTTGCACGCACAACAACTGCTCCATGGGCAACAATCAACCAGCTAAATACAGCTCTGCCCAGACCCTGCTACCACTAGAGGCCATGGGGAAAAGAAATAGCTCAACAGTGTTAATAATGCTGCAAAATATTTATCACTTGGCTTCAGCAACACTGAAACAACCAAAGTAAAGCAAAAAAAACCAAAACACAACAAAAAAAAAAACCCAGATTAATCTGTGGGAGGAAACACAAGTGAATCCTCTGAAGTGGCTGCTTCCTCCCGCATAAAGAGGTGAGCAATCACAATGTAGGAGGGCAAAGGCACACTTCATTAACCCCGCTGTAATTGCCGTTTCCTTTTTATTTTGGCGTGTAGGGGGAAGGAATTTAAACTGTCGGTTGGCTGCTGATGCAATCTGACTATGGGTGCAGCAGAGAAAAACATTGATTACAGCAAGGTTGCTGCATTTCTGTCAGGGTAAAAGTAAGAGACGGACGTGTGGAAGCTATTAACTCCATGTAAACGAATTGGGATTCGTGGGATTCCTGTAGGAGTAAATCAGAGTTAGAGGCCAGCGTTGGCATTTATGGTTGCATATACTTTAAATAATGACATATGCAGTCAAGAAGTAATCTTCTAGTACAACAAAGCCAGCGCATACAGTATATCTATGTTTCCTCTTACTCAGGGACAGTCTCTCTGATCTTGGGCTCAGTGATCTCCTTGTAGATGGCGGCAGACTGCACCTCCTCTAGAGGACACATGATGCCGTACTCCTCGCACCCATGGGCCTGTACCTTGGGGTCCATGCGGTGAGGGTCGAACATGATGTTGTTGGGCGTTACCAGCAACACCCCACTCACTGCACCCTGAAAGCAAAACAGGAAAAAAAAAGAGATGTGAATGAGGAACACTGAGATACATAACACATTTTTTATACAAAAAAAGGAACCATTTAGCATGTTATCCAGCATGAAAGATAATCAAAAAGCACTCTTCTATACAAACAACTGGAGGCCGAATCCATTTTAGACCACAAATGTCCTAAATCAAGTAGAATTATTGACTGCCAGGGCTGACCACTTCAGTGCTTTCATTTGGTACCTGGGAGTGAATCAGCAGCGGTTCGATACAATGGATCTGTGTGTGTGACAGGCTGTGTATATTTCACACCTACTGACCAGTGGGTGTGGGTGTTTTTAAAGGTGAAAATTTTCTTCTCTGTTCTTTAGTTGTTTTTATTCACTACTAATGTCACAGCTCAATTTAGTTAGAAGACTTCATACAGAATTTAAATTGGCCCCCATCATGATTAGAACAGAGGCCTGCAGATTATGTTTGAGATCACGTCATCCAAACTATCACCTACTGATCAATCAGTTCTCTGGAAAACAGCATCACCAGACCTGGAAGAGATTTTTTGTTCTATAAGCTGTCATATAGTGATATAATCCTGAAACAGGGTAGCTAAATGTTGCACTTTAACCTTATATATCATTTGCAAGTAAGCCTACTTACTGGTTTGCTTTATGTTTTTATTTCTTCTTTACTTTCTCTGAGACAGTTTAACGTCACCAGAGCATAAAGCAACACATAAATGCACCATTTAACCAAACTGGGGACCTTTTAAGATCTTAAATCTAGAAAACACAATTTGAAACCCTTCAAGGAGCTGCAAGCTCCCTGTTTATAGACCATCTGAGCAACATTAGCCATTATCAGCTGAATTAAACTACAGTGAGCAGGAGAGCCACTTCGCTTAATGTGCTGCTCTACAGGGTTATTCATATCTGCCCACACATGTGCCCACAACATCATTATTTTCTGTACTTTTTTATATCCTTTTAATATAATTCCTGTTTTTTATGATGGCAATAATACTAATACTAATACTAATACTAATACTAATACTAATACTAATACTAATACTAATACATGGCAGCAACCTGGCAAGATGTAAAAAAAGTATCTGGCATAATGATTCTGATATTGCTGAGGTTATTAAGAAGGACACAGCAAAAGAATATAATAAATGCACAGACTCACAGACAGAATCGTATATTTATCTGATTCTGGTGTGCACAAGTGAAGGATTTTCTTCTTGTATAATTCTGAATTGTTGGCTTAAACTCTCAAAAAAAGCACTTGACCTTTGCACTGAGTAACTACAAAATAGTGGTAAATCACAGCTTCGGTGAACATTATTTTTCTTTCAAATTGTCTAATACTTTGACATTTTCAGCAATTTTTTCTGAAGTACTGACCTACTGCATGTGGCAGTTTGCATATTTAACTTAATTCTTCTCACCAGCCCAACCACTTCAGTCCTCTCGCTTGCTGTTTATGCTTTTGCTGACAGCAGTTTTCTGTCATCTGTCACTTGTCATCACTTTTAAATAGATGCGTGTTTTAAACTCATACCTTACCTTGCCATCAGTGATGTACTTGCAATTGATCTTGAGGAACTTCTCTGTGAGGGCTTCTTCCTCCTCGGAGGTGGATGACACCACTCTGGACTGGCGCAGGGCTGTGAACACCGGAGGGTGAACGGCTTCTGGTTTGTGGGGGCCATCAGAGTCCTGGAGGAAAGATGGGTAGTAATATGGAGGGGAAATAGCGTACTAACGTTAGACTGCTTTCATAATGCTTGATTATTAAGTGAGCTTAAGGCAGAACTCTTCTGTGTTAGTAACAACTGCAAAGTTCTGGGACTGAAGGACAGCTAAAGCCAACTTGGAAGTGCTAGAAAAACTGCAGTTCCTGGAGTGTCCACTTGAGGCTGGCTCAAAAAGTGAGTAAATCCCCAAAGACTCTTTTGGGAAAATAAGTTTACAGCATTAAAAACTATGTTTACAGTCTAGTAAAAAAAACAAAATGTTTTGTCCTGATTGCTTCCCACTTTATAATCACTGTATGGTGGGTGATTTTCTTTCTTTTCTTTTTATAATTCATCTGTTTAAATTGTATTAATGCTTAAAGTTAGTGGTGTGGCCACTTTGATGGGCAGATGTGCAACACAAAGTGCCGTAGCCGACAGCTGTCTGCTGACAGCACTATCCATGGAGGGTGACACAGACCTATGCATGCAAGGCAACGGCACTCTGTTCCATTAGGCATCGGGATGAAATCCATGGACTCATTGGCAGACCCTACAGTTCTGCAGTGGGTCTGCAGTGGGTTCTGTTGTGCACCTCCTGGTGCACGACAATGACTGTCCTCATCTGGCGAGAATATGCAGGCAGTTCCTGGAGGATGAAAGAATTGATACTATGGACCGGCCCCCACGTTTGCGTGACCTAAATCCAATAGAACACCTCTGGGACATTATGTTTCGGTCCATCCGTTGCACCTCAGCCTCTCCAGGAGCTCAGTGATGCCCTGGTCCAGATCTGGGAGGAGATCCCCCAGGACACCATCTGGTGTCTCATTAGGAACCCCGACATTGTCAGGCACGCATAAAAGCATGTGAAGGCCATACAAACTACTGAGAACCATTTTGAGTTGCTGCAGTAAAATGGACTAGGCTGCTGCATATTTTTTTTACTTTCTCAGGGTGTCTTTGAATTCGGCCCTCTGTAGGAGGATAGTTTTCCTTCCCATTAAAAGATGTAGCATCCTTTCATTTTCATTACATTTCCTTTTGAGATCTGATGTGTTTTCAAAGGGTTCCTTTAATTTTTCGGAGCAGTGCATAAAGCTAGAATTGGTAACAATAAACAACACAGAGATAGGCATAGTCAGGACTGAATGACTGACTCTAAAACAAACTACAACAAAACTAAAAAGCTGTATTCCACTTCATCTTGGTGTAATCATATCATGTAAATCTCTAAATAAGTTTCAACCAAGGAGACCATAAATAATGAACTGGAGAACAGGCATAGCTTGCTTCACTTGGTAATACATGGTGTAACTAATCTGTGCTTCATTTAATCAAACTAATGCGTTTGAGTCTCTAAATGTATTATCTATATATAAACAGATATTTTCTGCAGAGCGGGACGATCAGGTTAAAAGAAACCCAGCGATGAGTCAAATGGATGCGCCTCCTGTGTGCCTTAGCTTCACAGTGGTAATTATCTGAAAAACATCCATATGAGACCAGAGCTTTAATTTAACCTGATGTTTAGTTAGTGTAATTTGATTAGAGACTAACATGCCCTTGAGTTAACGGTGGTTATGGGAGCTTACTTTTGCGTAGTGGAGTGCACTTTCAAAGAGGGCGCAGGATCTAATTTTATTTATAGATAGATGGCAAAACCTCAAAATTGCCCTCATATGATATAAAATCCGCTTTGAGCTCTTAGCCATGAACTGATTATCAGAGTGGGCCTTCCACCTCTACAAGAAAGGAGCAGCTGTGTTTTGAGCCTCTTTACAATTCAGTATTTCTAAGTTGTCACTTGTCTATCGCCAGTGTTCTTTGAGCTGTGTCATCCTTCTGGTGCCTGCATGTGCAATGGTTTTGCATATCTGTCAGAAGTAGTTTTACATCCATTCAAGTAAGATTCTGTGTATCTTTGCATCCTTTGATTCATTCATTTTATTAAAACAAATGCTAAAAATCAGTCAATATAGAAGTTGGGCCCAGAGCTGCGTGGAGCCTGTGCACAGTAGGCTTGTTTAGGAATCCGTAAATGATTCTAATACTCATCACCTTCTCCACAACAACTTCTTTACTCGTCCGATTAAGCCGAGGCAGTTCATGTGTTAAACAAGTCTACGAGTTTGTCTGAGCGTGTCCACTGGTGCATGAGAAGTATAGAGTTATTGTATGTGCAGTGGAAAGTAAACCGGGTCTTTGAAAAACAAGGCATGAAACATATATTTCAAGGTATATCTGCATCCGTCCCTGCCTATAATAAACAAGCACAGATGACATATCTATGAAATCATCTTTAATGAACATGAAGGCAGAGCTTTAATGACCTGCAGATATGTTGGGCAATACGTTAATGAAGCATTTGCAGACATGCAGATACAATAAAAAAATACATTTCCTCATAATTGCACTTTATTTCTGCAGCCTGCCAGATGGCACACAACCAAGAAAGAATTTAAATTAGATCTCAACTACACTGTTCCTTTATACAGGCCAATAACACATACATTATAAAGCAATTTTATTACTGTTGTTTATTTATACCATCTGCATTTTGGACGGAAACACAGTGAGGTGGGAGTCAACCAGCGACCTGCTGCCATGCAATGACCGAGCCACAGGGAGAGTACCTAAGTCTGTCTACAGGGGCAACTGTTAGTCTGATTACCGCATATTATTGTCTGCAGGATGGACTGTCTGAGGCACTGAATGACTGCTGCAAGAGGGTCCAGAAACCAGAGATGAGGAAAGACATAAAAAGGAGCAGAAACAGCACAGGTGCAGCAGGTGCTGTTGGGGAATAAAAAGACAAGAAGGTGAAGAATGCTGAAGGCAATGAAAGGGTGTGATTGGAGAGAGGACAAAGAACAAAAAGGAAGAGCTGGACAGTGTGTGGGAGTTATCATCAAGGCTTGATTCTGACCACGAGGGGAGGGCGTCAAGAGCCAGTGGCGGAGTGAAGAGCGGTGAAGAGCTAAGTTAGCAGCAAAGAGCTTAGAAGGAAAGAGCTCGAGCCTGGAACAACTGTCTGCTGTCCTCCTGACACCCACCCCCACACCTCCCCCTCTCCGTCTCCCAGCACAGTCGACAAACAGCCTGCAGCTACTGACCCACACCAACACAAGCAGCCCAGACACTGGCAGCCAGGGGAAAGCTGAGGGGGGCGGTCAATCTGTTACAGCCAAAACAAGCCTCTCTGAAAGAGGAGAGGACGAGAGGGACCTAAAAATGTAAAACAGAGATAAAGAGTGGAGATCGAAGCTGAAAATAAAGAACACACACACAAAAAAACCAACAAATACAGCAGATTCTCTGATCTGTGGGAGCATCTACTGCAGAATTTTAGATCTGAGGCCCAGCTGCTGAAACGGAGGAAACATGCGAGGAAATTTAACCAGCGTGTCATCCACTTCAACTCAACACACCTACACCTACAAAACTGCACTTTTCGCTCCACTTTTCAGGCAAGTCATTTCCCAGTGACTCATTCAAGCTGGCCTTCCTGTTTCAGGGTTAAATACGAAACGAAGAGGAAGCTTTCCCACTAAAATAAAACAGGCCGGCTAGAACACACCTGTGTGCACATGCAGCATGCACCTGGACTAAAATGAATAGATACAGATGTCAAAATACGTCCTCCTGCCCAGAAATGCACAAAACAAACAATCTTACATAGCCCACCATTAAATCTGGCACATCTCAAAAAGGGGTGTTATGTGTTGGTAACAAAATTAACACCCATCACACATCCCACACAGTCCACATGAGAGAGGAATGAGAAGGCATGCTTGCTGTCCATCAGCTGAGAGCAGTTGCTCACAAGGCAAGGTGACAGATAATTTGTTTTTCCGATAATTTGCCAAATGTTAACTTCTTAAAGACAAACAACAAACAAACAAACAAACAAATAAATAAATAAATGCATAAATCTTTGATAATCCTATGAAATACTAAACAGTTGTTTGTTGTTGCTGTTGTGAGGATGATTGCTGCAGAATCAAGAATGACTTTCCCCCCTGCTTACAAATCTGTCCGGTGATTGTTGTTACATCAAGAAACCATCATGTGATCTTGGCATCCAATCATGTTTGATCACATGATGGTTTCCTGATGTAACCAAACTGCCAACTTCTCCTTCTTCCCTGTGGTTCCTCCATGACTACCTGCGCAGCTCACTCCTTCCTGCAGCATGCTGCTACTGGCTGCTTGTTATGCGTTCTCCTCCAACACCCCACCTCCAGCTGTCTGCTTCCTTATAAACAAAACTTGTGATAGCACCTCTTACTTTGTAAAATGCATTCCTCCATGATATACAGCAAGCATAATGGCTGCAGGCATAATACAGTATAAGCACATCCTCTTTCAATTCTAAGGTTTTGGGACATTAAGTTTGATTCAACAAAAACTAAGCCAAAAATGCAAAAGTTGTGTGTGAAAAAAATAACCATACGTCACTGCTTCCACAGGAATTAAGAGGGTAAGTAGCAGCCAGGTAAGAACTACATCTCAGACTGTACAGGCCACAGTTAGCATTTTAAATGCTAAAGTTCATGACAGCACAATTAGAAAAAGATGGAACAAGTTGGAAGGGTTGCCAGGAGAAAGCCTTCTCTCTATAAAGAACATGGAGACTGTTACACAGCACGGCGTTTGGAGAAAACCAAACACAGGACATAAGCTCATATGTCAAGCACAGCAATGGATGATTTGGGCTTGTTTTGCAGCCACAGGACCTGATCACCCTGCAGTAATTGAGTCGATCATGAACTCCTTTGTATACCAAAATATTTCAGAGTTAAATGTGAGTCCATCTGCGTGACAGCTAAAGCTTGGCCCAAACTGGGACATGCAAATGGACAATGAACCCAAGCACAGGCGCAAATCTACAACAGAATGACTAAAAGAGAAAAGAATCAAGGTGCTGCAGTCAAAGTCCGACCTCAACCTGATTGAAATGCTGTGGTGAGACCTGTGTGTAAATGAACTCAATGAAGTGAAACAACGTTGTGGAGAAGCGGTGGATATTTAACTATTATCACACGTGTCTATCACAAGTGTGTCCAAACTTTTGACTGGTATATTTTCAGGCACTCTCCATTATTTCAGGCACTCTCCAATCTATCAGTTCTTGTTTAGCTAATTAATGTTTAGGTGATTAGGTCTACTATTTATATGTTACCTTTAGCTAGCAAATCCAGCTCTAGAGCCATTATTTTTTTAAATTATTTTTAGCAAAGTGCTTCAAATAATAACCCATTAGTTTGAGCTTTTCCACTCTTCTACTTTAGCTAACAATTTTAGCTATTTATCAATTAAAATTAGTTTATAAACTATTTGTCTCATATTTTTAGCTAGCCATTTCAACTGTTTACCAAAATATAGTTGTTTTGAGTATCAGCAGACACAGATAGGACAGTAAAGCCTATAAGCTCATGGACCTCTCACTGCTAAAAAGCTCATCCTTTCGCTTTTATTCTGTTTGGCAACAAGAGAGGTAAGAGAAAATATTTTTTCACTAAAATGTATGAAAACACTCCTCTTCTAAAAACAAAAAAAAAATTAAACAAAAATATAGCTGTTTCAGGCACTTAGCTTCTCTCTGCTTACAGCTTAACATGTGAATACACATTTTAAAATTACATCACTATGTTTTCTTTCAGGGAAGTTTTATATTCAGGTTACTCCTTCCACATACACACTGAGGCAGACTCACCCTTGAACCTGTTCAGAAAGTGCAGCTCTGAGATCACTACAGTTTTACCTCACATAATGGTAGTGAATATTGCTTTTCTGCTTTTATTCTCTAATATACGACCAGTATTTTTTCTGCACTGGCCTCTAAGGCATCCAATATTTTCTCAGCAGGTGAGGTGAGGGGTGATACTAAACTCACCAGCCTCTTTATTACATCCCATATTAACCCTCGGCTTCTTACCAGAACAGTATGGCAAGGTAACAGACAGCAAGGAAGAAAAAGGGAGACCTCAGACAACCTCAGAGAGAAATCCTATAAAGAAGACAAACAGACTTTCATTGACTGTATTTGACGTGCCTGTGTCCTGAAGTGACCAGATTCCAGCCTCAGTCTTAAAAACAGGATTTTTTTTTTTCTTTCTAGATATGTGACATCAAAAGCAAGAGAAAGAGCACAGTGCAGCACGGTGGACTGGCTGCTGCGCTGAAAATCCAAAGATGAAAGTTGTGCTGTGCTGGCCTGACTGTGAGCAACATCTGAGGGGGGGCGGCAATGTAGAAAAGGGATGAATGTTGAACTGCATGTAGAGGAAAGAAAAAACTGAGGGAAGAAAAGGTGAAAGGGTAGCTAGGGGGTAAAAAAACGAGCTGATGTGGCCACTAGGACCTCGTCTGAGGGTTTCAGGGAGGTGGATGGAGGGTGGTAAATCTACTCTACAGGAAGCTGACAGTGATGTGAGAAAAGGAGGTGGGTGTAACAGTGTTAGATGACAGGTATGGTGGGGATAACACAAATCAATATTCTTTTAGTTTCAAACCAGTATTTCTCTTCTCACCCATAATGGGGAAAAAAACAACAACAAGAAGCTGTGGCTACTATAAAAATGGTCTCAGTCCCGGCCATAGCGATACAGTATGAACAGAGGCTGTATTGATGAACACATCTATTGATCCATATGCAAAGGAAGGAAATCTGCAGGTTCCACATGGCTTTGACCTTGACAGTGACACATGGTGTAAGCAAAAGAAAAACAATCCACAGCTCCACCTTGTGGGCATGGCTGTGTTCTGCAAAAGAGAGCACACAATAGTTGCCTGAGGCCAGAAATCCTCAAGTACAATCTGTACCGTTGTTTGTACTATCCATTACTACAGTCCTTGCTGTAGCACCAGTGAGCTAATATAATGAATCTATCAGCATAAAATCTCAAGATTGGTGCTAAAATATAGCAGGAGTAGAAGGTGCTGGGTTTTCAGCGATAGAACCAGATAAATAGGTAACCTAAACTGGTTTTACTTCCTCCAACGCTAATTTTAGATCACGTCCCAGTGGAAGAGAGGAAGGAAGCAAGGAGGGAGGTAAAATTGTTGCCAAAAGAGGAAGACACAGAGAAGGTCACAGTAGTAGCTGTGCCACCAGGGTGAGTAAGCATGTGTGTGTGTCAGTACGAGCACGAGGAAGGTCTGGAAAGGATAAAGAAGGCACGTCTGCCCACACAGATGACCAGAGAGCAACTGTGCCAGTGAACTAGTGGCTGCCAAATAATCCAACCACAATGAGACAGCCAGCCAGAAAGTCAGCCAGCTAACCATGCACACATGCACGCTTGCATGCATGCAGGCACACAAACCCAACCAGTCAGACAGCCAATGGTCCATGCAGGTAAGATGTGTTACTTTCTGCTGCCAATACCAGCAGGCCAGCAGGCAGACCGGGAGCACAAAGACTCTTCAGTCTGCTGCCTTATCTGGCCTTTAGCTCCATCAGAGAAACACTAAACAATCTAACTGGATGATAAAAACTTTTACCTTGCTCACTGAAGAATGGGCAGTGTTGTTAAACAAGTCCATTAAACCATATGATGGATTCCCATTTCACTGCAGATACTCCATAGACTTTTGATGCAATACCTCTTTTCTCCTCTGCTCTTAAAATGGAAAATAAAGGCTGTTCACTCAGCAGACTTGCTCAGTTTGTCCTTTACAGTATCTGACAATCTAAATGTCTGAGTTTACCTTTACCTCATCCTCCGTGAAGCATGGATGTTAACAATGAATGGGTGAAACACTGCCTGAGGACATATACACCAACAGACATAAAGTAGCAGTCAAAATTTTGGAGACACATACGCATAGAAAATCAAGAAACATGTTTATAATCTAGACTTTGGTGTCTGCAGCTAAATTTCCTCTTCGATTTTAGTGTGCGTAAAGGTTATTTCTGCATAGCTCACATGTTGTATCAAGGCTTAGACTTGAGAATGATAAGGCTTGAGTCAACTTTGTGTTACAGGTGCGTGCAACTTTGTGCAACATTTAGTTGAACTTTAGTTGTGTTCTGGTATTATGTTAAGCACCAACAACTTATTAGGCAAGGATGGTCATAATGTTCAGGATTATCACCATGTGTGCTTCTGAAGGCTCATGTGAACGCTTCACTCAGCATTCCCAAAATATACATAACGTCAGTATAAATGAATAACGCTCTGCAAGAAAAGAACTTTAATGGTGCTGATTACTTGTCAGGTTATTCTGAACATCTAATTGGCTTTTTAAACATCTTGTGGCATATCTGACTCCTTTTATATCATGATCGCAAAGACAAGAATCGGAAAGTAGTTTCTCTTCAGGGCACTCATCTTCATCAGGGTTATACCAGCTATTTGCTGCTTGCACTGCCATTACTATAAACCACCCAGAACCATTCATTTCGATAATATCCTCATTGAGACGAGCGTGCCGAGCACCAAAATAGGCTTGTAATTAAAAGATGCTGGGGATTCTGAAAGGAAAAAAAGGAGTTATTAAGGTCCTTCCTTCCAAACGGCACCTGGATGCCACATCCTTCTATATAACTACCAACGAATCCACCCACTGACACACACAGACAAACACACACACACGCACGCACGCACGCACACACGCACACACACGAAGAGGAAGTGACAAGCATAGGAGTATGCAGGCGGGCAGATACAGAGTTGACAGATACAGACACGTATTTTTGCACGCAGACAGATAGACACACATACACACTGAGTTGACACACTGGGTGAGGTAACGTTTCCTCCCTTCTGCCTTCCAAGCACACTTCCTCAGCCTGGAATAATTGCTGCCTAGCGCTTGTCTGGGAGAGCGAGCTGCTCCGTTCATTAGTTACTCTAAATATCAGACACGGCATCACTTTTAAAGGCTTAATTTCTCTGCAGTCACAGCCCGTGACTTTGATCCTCCCCCCCATCAAGAGCCGCAGAATATGCTCCTGTTCTCGCTGGCAATGACCTAAATAGATAAGTAGTAAATGAGCGGGGGGGCTTTCTTTTGGCAACTACGGGGAAAGTAACGGATGGGGACCAGAGCAGACCAAAGGGAGAATGCTTTTGGTGGGAGGGCATCTAGACTCAAGTGGAGTGGCAGAGACCTGCAGTATCCATGTTATTACAATAACGGCAAAACAAGACTGATGTTTCCATGGAGACCATCAAACAGTAATATTTCTTAAGGGACCACTAAGCTTTCTGTGGTACTTAACGATTGGCTCATTCAGATGCTGCAGACGCAGTACCCGAGGGAAATGGCTCACACTGCTGGCCTTGAGAGCTGTAAGGCCAGCATGTGCACGGCTGACTGGATCAGACCTGAAGTCACTTCAGACACGAACAACCCACCTCCAGCTTTTCTACATGCTTTATGATCAGCTAGTGAAGCTGAGGAGTACAAGTGGGAAGAGAAGTGATAGTGTGTAGATATGGCTTTATGTTTAAAATAACCCCCACTGCGGGAATTAAAGGAGTGTTGCAGAGATTTTTTTTTTTTTTGCTTTTTTAACTTACCCAGTTACCCACATTTATGTTATTTATGT
>VUQK01006608.1:1780-12552 GCA_015106715.1 Bujurquina vittata | reverse complement strand
CTTTTCAAGGTGATAGTAGCTTGTCCATCTCTTTCAGTTTAAATATTAATAAAAACCCTTTACTTTAATAATTTTGCCTTCATGTCTTTTTCGTTTCAACTTGGACAACTCTTGTTACTTTACCACGTCCCCTGGTCTTTTTAGGGGAATGTAATGGACAAAAGTTGGCTTGGTATGTGCCACAGTTTTGGAGTCATGGTTAAATATGTGATGTACTGGCTCATTCGGCTTGCGATCCATCAAAATTCCAGGCGTATTGCTCTTAAAACAAATGTGACCTTGACCTTGAGCGCAATTTAGGTGAAGAGCCATTATGTACAAGTTTCACTAAAATAGAAGGACTTCTCTTGAAGGAGCAGTGATTCTTTGGGAAAACGTAAACACGAAAAACCTTCACACTGACCGAGAGTACAATTTCGGTGAAGTCCCATTAAGTGATCACGGAGTTTAAGTTTGAATAAATTCTGACGAAAAGTCTACGAGCAGCAATTCTTGTGAAATGCAGACAGACAGACGGACAGACGGACGACGGATGCCTCACCACGGCATGAGCTCATCGCTCAATCGGCCAGATGAGCTAAAAGTGAATGAAGAAAAGTGCAATTAAAAAGTATTTTTTATCTTATTCATTTATTTATTCATTCAAAAATGAAAACATTCAGTGGTGTTCAACTGAACAACAAGCTACTCAAAAAGAAAAAGTACTCAAATATAAAATAAGCTTTTTTTTTCTTTAACCTTGATTTAATCAGGAAGAAAAAGTCTGCAGGTTAAGAATCTCTTCTGCAAATGTGTACTGGACTGTATTTACCATGTTTCTCTGATGGCAGGAGATACCAGAGCTACCAGGGAAAACCCGGAGACACAGGGAGAACATGCACACTCTAAACAGAAGGGCCCTCCTGGGTTCAAACTCAGGACCCTCCTGCTGGGAGGCAACAGTACCAACCACTGAGCATGACTTCACAATTACACTCTGATTATATAGGGACGTGCACGGTGTGGTGGTCTCTGGTTTTGACTCATATCGTTCGACAACTACCACAATGAATGTCATCATATGCTCATAAAAACGCTCATGGCCAAAGCTTTATGTAATGAGGTCAGCGCAAGTACAAGTACAAGTAATCCCTGTGAGCCAAAAGCACAGAATTGCTCTAAACACTCTCTTTGAGATAGTTTTTATACTCTTGGATCTGTATGATGTCAGAGGGAATAGCCTTAACCTGGTCATGGCCGTGAGACCAGAAGCCCCACCCACCTGCAATTTCAACTTTCTGTTTGTGAGGGACAGCCAATCCATAGAAATTTAGTTTAGAGGGAGGGTGGCCTTAAATCCTTTACTCCCACCTTCCCTCTAAATTGAATTTAAACAAGGAGCTGTTAAAACAACTTATTTTCACAGAGGATAAAGTCAAAGGCTGCACTACCTTATATGGAAGGTAAGGAACTGTAAATCATACACTGTTACTCTAGTGAAGTCAAACAATGAAAATATGGAGCTGGAAATGAGCACAACTGAACTTAAAGCAAAAACCACAGAGTCCATCATGTAGGTTGACCACGTGCAACAACAAAGCTTTGATATAGGCCATGAATCAGTCTCCCCTTTTATCCATCCAACTACCTATCCATCAGTCCCCATCTTCTCCACATGCATTCCCGACTATCCCATCCTCCACCCCTTTTAAAGGCCCCATCCACACACCCCTTCAGTTTAATAATTTCTCCATCATCTATTGACTTATTCTCCTGCTCTCAGACAGGGAGCTGCTGAAAGCGCTCAAACAGTGGGATCCCCTCTCTTACCCAGCAGTCAATAATGGAATCAAAATGACTAATTGTCAGGAGGGCGTGGAGTTAAGATTACCGCTAATGTGTGTGTCCGTGCGTGTCTCTGTGTAGGCATGCATGGCACAAACACAAACCTAACACTCTGCGTATGACTCATCTAAAGTCCTTTAAGTTGTCCAGTGCACCAGGAGTGACCCATTAAAACTGTAGACTGGTAATACGCAGTGACCATGGTCTCCATCATTACAAGCCTTCAGCTTCCTCATATCTAGGTTGTGACATACAGTACCTGCATCACACTATGATAAGACAAAGTAGAATATAGGACTTACAAAGAATGTAAAACAAGATTTTCAGTTAGGAATTTTATACTGCATTTTAGAGGGGAGATCCCTTTATGGTCGCCTGTGTTTAAACAACACTTAACATCTAATAGCTGTTCTCTTCTGCTAAATTAAAAATATTTACACGACAGATTGCCAAAGTTAGTATAACTCATCCTGAAGGAAGATTAGGTGCATCATGACCATCCAACAGTTCAGACATTTCACAGAAAACCACAACTGTTGTCAGCGGTGCTGAGCAATCATTTTGAGAACACCAAAATTACTGATATTAATCCTCTGGGCACCATGTACAAAAATCTGGGTTCACTGTCTGGCCATTCTAACGGTCTGTAAAAAAAAAATGCAATTCATTTACTGGGAACTAATTAATTGAATAACAGACTTACCAAATTACCCTGTCATTCATAGGGCCCTACAGACTCGAACTACAACCCAGCAGTATATGCTGTAAAACTAAATATAAGGGTTATTTCAAATAACCAAATCATATGATCCCAGCTTTTCTACAACCATCTAGATCATATACAGTTTTTAAATCTGACTGTTCATGCCGGCCAGAATTCTGAATTATGCCAACTTTCTTTTTCTTCTTTTTTTTGTTAACAAATCTGGTATCCAGACAGCCCTTCCCCTCAAAACTGCTCTCTAGTGTCACTATACAAAATATAATGAAAGCTCTGCTGAGCCAGTTCTGCTGAGAGAACTTCAATAGACAGAAAGAGGGAGAGTGGGTAGGGAAGTTCAGTCCAAAAATGGACTAAACATGACTCAACATGAAAAAATAATTCCAATTCATCTTAGAGATACAAACTTTGTTGTTTTGGACATTGGTTAAGATGTGACTGAACCCACCAGAGATCATTCCTGACATGACAGATGCTGAAAGAGGTCTATGAAAGAAAATAGGAGGGCAATTTTATAAGGCATTTTTGACTTTGTTTGCTGCAACCGACAGGTGATTGGAAAAAGACTTGAGATCTTTCAATAACAGGAAAAGTAGCTTATCAGTCTAGGCCACAAGGGCATGCAAACTGGACAAGTGTTAAACAAACTCATCAGGTTAGTCAAATGTATTTGGAAGTGTTGGTAATAAACATGCACTGCAGTTTCCAGACAAACGTCCTGCTTCTATCTACTGGAGCTGACAATAGTAATTGTAGGTGGAGCCACAGCTTAATGCTAGAGCATCCAGAATGTTTTTGGCACCACACCCTGCTTAGCTGATTGCTGAACTTGTCAGAATCTATTCACATCCTATTGATGCCCATATATCAAAATCATAATCAGGTATCAATGGAGCTAAGATGGTTACAGTGTTGTTTACACCTGCCTATGGACAAAAAGTCCAACTACCATTTAAGTTTTTGCAGCTATTATACTGATCATGTGTCGGAAGTAATTTAGATTTTGTTACAAAGAAGATAATTTTCCCATAAAAATGCTAGCATTCTGCTAATGTATGCTGATTGGTAACGACATCCACACTTATTGCAATAGGACATCCTCCCCTGATGATACCCATTTCCAAACAGTGATTCCATTAGTCGTTAAGTTGTACAGTTGAATCAACTTACAGGTGTGTATCAGGAGCTGTGTTCAAACTGGTCATGGCGGTAAAAGGCGACTGCTATCAGTTGGCTAGTGCTAGAAAATTTCTGCTAGTGCTCATTTGATGTATAGAATCAAAATGGTGCAAGGATGTCAATAATCTAATTCTTTCTCAGGGTACTTTACAATAATGAAATACCTGACAAAAAATTACATTATCAAAGGAATGGTTAAGTAGTTAGAACGCTTTGGGTTTGAATGCCATGCTTTCCATGCTTGCCTTTCTGAAAAGACGTTCTCCCTGTGCCTGTATAGGTTTTCTCTAGGTACTCTGGCTTACTCCCACAGTCCAAAGACATGCATGTTAGGTCAGCTAGTGAGTCTAAACTGGCTGCAGGGATGAATGTAAGAGTATGACCTGTCTCTATGACCAACAGCAGCCTTTCCAGGCTCTGTTTGAACTTTTTTTTCCAAAGAATGTTACATTTTGGGACAAACACTCCACAGGCCCCTCTTCATTCTGGGCTAGTGTCCCTAATCAAACAGCTGGAACACAGTCTGATTCTCTAAAATATGAAGTAAAAGACGAGACGCATAAATGGAGGCTAAGCATTGCAGGAAGCGTCCCAGAGTACTGACCGATTACTACTCAACATACCCGGTGCACTTTCACCTCAAAATCATGTGCCTAAACTTGGACGAGGAATTAGACCTGTCTGAAGTCTTTTTAGATATGCCTCTGGGTTCCAGAATAAATAAGAGTCTACTTTACAAAGCTGTCATATCAAATAGAAATGATGATAAAGGCAACAAAAGTAAAACTGAGTATGCAATAAAAGGGGCCATGTGCAAGTCAAGACACCTGATGGGTCTATGAGAAACTCAGGCAAAATCCAAAATAGCAATGCAAATGGAGCATCTATGTCCATGGTGGAATAAAGCTCGTGTGCCAGGAGATAAGCACGTGTGGCCTGCACTTTTTCAATCCTTCATTTTGTTTGACTTTCAGTGACCGTCCTTACAGTCTTTGCAAAAACAGTCCCCGCCCTGCTGTTCGCTCACCTCTGTGAACTCTTTGTCTCGCTGTCTGTATCTTTCTGTCTCCTCATCCATCTCTGTTGTTTCCAGAGACTTCAAACACTTTTTTAATTGGGTGCGGGTCAGCCAATAGCTGGACTTGGCTGAATGAACCGGCGTTATCAGTGTCTAGGCAGATAGGCTGCAGTTGCACAGGTGATTTCTCAATACTAAAAAAAAGGGGGACAGACAGAAGCCCGAATGTAAGGGTAGAGTGGAGGGAGGAAGAGTGAGGAAGATTGTACTGATAAGGTGGCATAAGAGGAAGCCCTTCTTTTTCCTGGGTGCTATGGGATAGATTATAGACTTATCTGATGGAGAGTGAAATAAGAAAACGTCGCCGTCCCTCCCCCCCAGTGCAGGAGATGAGTTTAAGATAAAGCTATTTCTCAATCACTGGGACACTGGCAGCCATGTGTCTCTCGCAGTGTTGGGGAGATTTGGTTATATTCACCATGAACACTTTAGGCTGCCACTTGCTATGAAACTACAGGATCCAGTCATAGGAAGAGTGCTCGATCCATCCATCAGCCCAGCAGTAATTCAGAGGGTGGGTAGCCTTTGATTGAGATATAAATCCTTTAAATGTCTCCCTATTTTTTTTGAACGCCAGAATTTCTTTCCCTCTTGCTAACTCTTTGCGGCTTCTGTACTCATACAGTATGAGGGGGTCATGACACAATACTTTGGCTCTGACAAATATCCTGTCGTAACCATTAAGCCTGTTCAAGCCCCGGTAAGGTAAACAAGGCCCTTGTCAACCAGCAGGTCTCTGATGACTGACAGGTTAGGCTAAGCAGTAGATGTGGAGGTAGTGGTGATAAGGTGTTGGAGCTGGGATTGTGGGTGACTGCAGTAGCCCCTGAAGCAAGAAGCTTGCCAACATTGATGGGAACAAAAAAAGTGGGGTTAGGAAAAGGGACGGGTAGAGGAATAACAGTCACAGTCCCTCCCTAGCTTCTTTTCCCCCTTTCCTTCCTCTTTTCATCTCCTCCTCACTCCTCAGCAGACAAGCAGACGGCCGGAGCTCAGCCACAGCAATCCTACTCCTCAACATTGCCACGGAGAGAAAAGCGAGGACAGGCAGTCTGACTGCAGCTGGATTTGAGGGTCATTTGAAGAACACAACAAGGCAAAGCACACAGAGTTCCATTTTCAGTTCATGCCAGGAAACCAGAGTCCTCTCTCCCTCTCCCCATAGTGCCTCACCACCCCTCCTTCTCCTACACAACAGCTAAATCAATAGAAATGACAACGCAGTTGGAAGGTCATTCGCGAGCACAGCGAGCGCTGTGGTGGAATGCTCGCCGATTCGGAGCACAGAGAACAAGTGGAAAAACAAATGCACATCCTGCCAGCACTCCTGCCTGCCCGTCCTGCTCTAGTTCAGCTGAAGGAAAGGACGGAGCTGCTCCAATTCTCCTCTCCTTTCTATACATCAACATGCAAAATGGAGCTTAGGGTGTACTGCCATACAGGGAGTCTTTAACAGAGGATACAATGTTTCCATAAGATTTGTATCAGCTACCCTGCATGTCTGTTTACACACACTATGCATACTATATATACACACACACACACACACTGCCCTCTTTATGTAAACAGTTTGAGGATGAGATACACGTGCTAGACTGGGAAAATCCACAAAATGCTTCTCCCCCTCACTAATGAGCCACCAAGCATGGTCGGACACGGTGCCTTCACAACACACAAACACAACCACTACAGCTCGAATATTGCTGGAGATAGTCAGAGCGACAGAATCCACCAAGCAGGAGACACGCACTGAAGCAGCAGCAGTATCAGCAGCAGCAGTATCAGCAGCAGCAGAGGAGCGGAGTAGAAAGGCATCAAAAACACATAACGACATTCATACGGAAAGAGCGGAGAGTTGCTTGTGTGTTACTCACAGAATATTCAATGGTCCCTTTGGGTCTCTGGAACGACATGCGCCTCCCATCCTTCTTTTCTGGAGTCTTCTTCTGGCCAGTGTCTGAAAGCAAACGAGGCAAGGTACGCATTACATTCATGTTCCTCTCTCCCCAGCTTGTCACAAGCTGCCGTTTCCCAGCCCCGTGGGTAGACAGCTCATTCGTCAACAGTGAGCGAGCCAGCCAGCCAGCCAGCAATGTGAGCTGTGAGCGCCCGGACCACTTCTCTCTCGTTCGCGCTCTGCTTCTACCCGCCTGCTCTTCCTCTCTCTCTATCACACTGTCCTCTCCTTGCTCTCCCTCCCCTCTCTCTGTCTCTCCCTTCTCCTCCTAGCCCACCATGCAGCGCAATGACAGCCGCTGAAAACCTTGCCCTCCTCCCCCTGTTGCCTCTCACAGCAGACAGAGACCAGGATGACCTCCATCAGGGCACCGCCGCTCTGATTGCGAGCCCAAGAGGAGGAGAAGGAGGTGGATTCAGATGGGAAGAGGGGCGTGCTAAAGCTGGAGACAGAAGAAAAAATAAAAAGGAGGCTGAACTGGAGTGTAGATGCAGGAGAAGGGAGGGTTCAACGCTATGTGTTGGTTTAGTAATGGAAGGACGTTGCATGGAATAGTGACAGCTGAAGAAGAAGAGGTGTAGCGTCTGAGGGGGGGATTTTAAAAATGACAGCTACAGCTTGTCTACCTTTTCTGGAAGGACCTGGCAGGTATGTAAAGGAATTAAATTAAATATAAAAGGTAGAGAATAGGAAGAGGGCACTTCTGGCAACTGGGGTTTCAGTCAGAGAACATGAAAAATGTATGATTTGGGAAAGATGGGTAGGCTAGGGGGTGCAGAAGATGAAGGGTTAATGGGGACAGGAGAAGGTGGGATCAGACAACTGGAGAAGCAGAGGGGTGGGATAAGACTAAAGAATGAAGATAAGGGCAAGAGGGTGGATGGAATACTGAAAACCAGTAGATGAAAGACAAAAGATAGGATGGAGATGAAAGAAGGGGACTCTTGGGAGTGAAGAAGACATTGAAATGAGGCCAACGTTGTTCTCAAGGAGAATGGGCCAGTGAGCTTCAGAAATACTACATAAGGTTTTATTCATTCAAGATGTAGGGTGTGAGCCTTGAAAAGAGATGATTGGAGGAAGTTACTGAATTTAAGTGAAATATTTATGATGGACATATGTTGACCGAGTGCCCTCAGATACCTCTCTCTTAAGTCTTTGTTTCATAGGTGCCACACATGACTAATGAGTCCCGTTCTCTGAGCCTTTCTCATCAGGCATCTGAGATAGCTCAAAACATGAGTCATACACCAGTTCTGCTATTTCTGGGGCTTAGGAGTGCCTGGCAGTGAGTGAGAGGGGAGGGGAAGTCAGAGCGGCTTCAGGTGTATGGCAACAATACTGTGGCTTACGTTTATGAAAATGTACACGTAAGCCATAATCAGGAGGTCCATGTCCAAACCATTTCTGCCTTCTCTCTGTAACGCTGTCTCCAAACCACTCGACCTGAGCTGCCCCTCTGATATACTCATTTCTGGTCCTATTCTTCCAGGTACATCTTTCTGTTAGTGCCCTCGGCTCCAATCCATACATCATAGCAGGTCTACTATTAAAACTATAAGCTGTAAGGAGGTCATGTCTGCTATGTATACAAGGATGTACAGAGAATTATCATGAAGAAACTTGAGAATACTGTTGTTCTGAAGCAAGATCTGGAAACTTTTTTCCCCCTATTATCTCTAAGTGCACTGATCGATGGTAATGTTACATTAAATTTGTGGTACCATCCTGATATTCCTGTCCCAGTGACCATCATGTGACCCCTCATTATAAATTCTTCAGTTAAATGACTTTAGTGGGAATCACTGTGGTAGAGTGTGTTTCTGTTAGCTCAGACATCATATTTAAAGGTGCAGTTATTCATTTTTTGCGGTTATTTAATAGAAAAAAGTATACTGTACACATAAATATACATGGCTAGAGAATGGCCATATACATAGAACACCAACTCACCATCTACTCAGTCCAGCAAGACTCCTATACAAGATAACCTGTAGCACTTTGAAAATCTTGGAAAACGAGTTGTGTTGATCAAAAACAAACCGACTGCCCAAACTGCGAGCGTATGCCAAATCAATTATCCTCTATCTAAATGAAAACCTTTGCAGGATGATTGCTTTCAGAAGGAAAATACAACCTGGAGCTGCTGATTGCGGATGATGGGGTTTGTGTTGCTGTTTAGAAGCGACCTGTCATCACTGTGATTTCATGCTCTCCTGTTATGAATGAATAATCGATTGTGCCTCTGTTTAATTGCAGGTTATGCCAGTGTGGCAGACTGCAACCCATAACACGACTCAGTAAGTAGACAGCAGAGGTGTTGATCTGCTTTGTTAGCTGGTCCAAGTTGAGTGGGCTAACAACACACTGTGATGCTGAAGATGCCTCAGACTTCCAAATATTGGGAGAATGCGAGGAGTGGGAGACCATGAAAAAGCTCAGAGGACCAAGACAGACACGCGGTGAGAGAGAATAGCAGCTTTCCATTAGCAGCTGCAGGAGTGTCAGCACATGGTGAGCTGGTGATTGGTCCAAAATTAAACTTCACCCTGGATGGTGGCACAAGAAATGGGCATTTTATTCACACTCCAGACACGCAGCAGAGCACAGCGCCAGGGCATCTCCAATAATAAAGGCTCTGGTTTCATCCCACTCCACAGGAAACCAGCAGCAGCTGCTGTCACAATATAAGCTCTGCTTCAATACAAGGAATCTCCTTCTCAAGTCCACAATTCACAGCCAGTGTATTTCATGTGATCCATCAGAATCTAGAGATGAGTTTGAACTTTGTTCGTCAGTAAAAACCATGTTGTTGCTGTCAGTGCCTAAAACAGTGAGACACTGCCCATCATGTACTGGGATAGAATGATAATCAGGAGCACTGGGAGATGGAGAGGCCATACTGGAAAGGTGTGAAGAAATGTGCAATTATAGATCAAGCACAATCATCCTCGCTGAAGAACACAGCTGAAAAAAAATTAAAAGAGCTGTAAACCAAGGTCACCATTTATGTAATTTGTGGTTCAACCAAGTAAAACAACAGTTACCGCAGCATCAGCTTTCTTTACTGCTCTCGTTTCCCATAAGGAACATTTTACTTGGCTCATTAATGGGCTGAATTATAATAACACCGGGTCAGCTGTGCGAGGAGGCTGTGAGACCGGCTCAGACACTGAAAGGAGCTGCTGTGTGTCAGGAAAAACAAAGGCTGTCTCTCACTAATGGAAACAGTCACAAGAGCTCATGCCTCTCTGAGCAGCTTAGCGAAAGAGGAAAAAAAAGCAACTGCATCCCAGACACTGTCTCGTGGCTACGCAACACTGCACGGAGCAGGAGGGCAAGTATCTGTAAGAGGAAGTCTGTCCTCACTGAGACAGCCACTAATAAATTCATTACAATTCACTGCATATGAGAGAACATGTAAGTTGATTTTTCTAGCCGTATTAGGTCTAGCGTTCACCGTTGTGCGGCTTCATCTTTTATTGTGTCTGTGTGATGAAAACTGTAATGAATCCCCTGCAGTGTGACATATTTCAGAAACAAAGCTGGTTGAGCACAAAAGAAAATATGGAAATAAGTAATTAGAGAGCATTGTTTTGTCTTCAACAGCTGGGAGAGGCTCCAGCCTGCCCACTACTCTGAACTGGATAAGTGGTTAAGAAAATGGATGGTAGGATGGATGAATGGACCGTTTGTCCTTTTTAAATTGATAAAAAGTTATACAGCTCCATCTGAAGTTACCTTCCTCTTCCTTATCACAGTCAATTAAAAAAAATGAAAAGACTGTAAAAGATTTAGTCAACAACAAGTAGCTGTACACTGAATATCTCTTTCAAGGACATCCTTGTAAAAGTTAGTAAAACACAGATATGTTTTATAGTGGCCATGAATGTGTCTTCTTGGTGATTAAGCTGTAACCAAGCAGAAAAACAAAAGAATGAAAGGTGTCCCTGTGAAGTACACCTTTGAGAATGTTGTGCACTTAACAAAGCCGAATGCTGCCAAGCAATGGC
>VUQK01006607.1:1292-15878 GCA_015106715.1 Bujurquina vittata | reverse complement strand
TCACTTATGCAGCCAATCATCGCATCCTATTGTGTGTACGTGCCTTGTCCATATGCACCGTGCAGGTTAACTAGGTAAGAACAGTGTGGTGGAGTTAAGTGATGCGAATGCTAACCCATTATCACGGCTAAGCAAACTGGCAGGGCGGACATCCACTCAACAAGCCAAAATAAAAAAAGAACGGTTTGCTCTGCAAAACATGCAGCGAAGCCAAAGTAACAAGCAAGTTTGCCTGGCCAAAGCACGACTCTCACATACAACATAACACACATCTCATGAATGACAAGATGTTTTGTTCAATTTTAAGTGGGCCAAATCACTTATATTAAAAGCAAACTAATGGAAATGCTGTAATCTGATTCTTTTAATAAGCCATGTAACTTGCTCTGATCCCTGGTTTATAACAGGTGTAATACTGGTGTGTGGCCACAGCGTGCACATCTGATGTTGCTCACTGTGGTCCTCAATGTGCTCAGGGAGATTTTGTGTATGCCCAGACACATGAAAAATTAGAGGGAACATTGCTGTAAGTGTATTTAAACTAAACAACAACAACATTGTTATTGTGTGATTCCTGAAATACTGATACATTATGGAAGAAACAGCCAACCACAGTGCTATTTGTGTTCACAGTAAAATATCATGTTTTGTTTGGTTGAGGTAATTTATTTTCATCTCCCTTTCCGTCTCTGCAGACAACTGGTGGTGTTTTGTGGACGGCAGTGTGTTCACCAGAATGGTCGACATGTACAAGAGCATTGTTGTCTTTATGCTAACAGGAGGCAAGACGCTGCTCGTACCTGTGTTCTATGAGAACTATTTTCTTGCCACTCTTAGGCTGCTGGAGAAGCTCCACAAGGTATCCACAAATGACACTTGTTATCAGATGTGCTTGTTCGACAATACAATCAGAGGAGAAAGTGTTTGTGTCCTGCCCCAATGGTTCTTTGTAATCTGTTGTGTGCTGTGTACCGTGACATTTCCTGGAGTTCAGCCAGGTGTTTGTTCCATGTTACCAGGTAAACTTAAGGGCACAACATGTGGAGTACAACCGCTTTTATATCCCAGACATCACCAGTCTTGTGGACATCCAGGAAGACTACCTCAAATGGTTTCTGAGTAAAGCTGAGATTGTGAGTAGTGAATTTGTTTTTTTAATGACAGTTCCTGATTTTACACACACTTTTCCTTAGGGATTGGTTGCACTGCTCAGTGTAGAGTTGTTTACGAACACCTGTGCAAGGTGTGTGTGTTTGCTGGCTCTGTTTATTCGATTTAGCTTCCCATTCATTTCACACACAAGCCTCGGCCACTGGAAGTAATTTATAAATCTTTCTACAGTGCTGCTTTCAAAAGATTTTTTTTTCCAATTTAGTCTGGGCACATGACATTTCTTTCTTTCTCATTTTTAGAAAATGGGATCATCCCCTTCACAGGTAGTTGAATTAAAGAGTCAAGTGTTAAGCACAATAGATAAATGTGATTAATTGTAATGGTTTAATAAGCATTAGTCCTGTCATCCTTGCAGAGTGACTTTCCCTCAGTGAACCTATGTGCCTACCCGTTCATACTGAACGCAAAAGCCAAGACAACCATGCTGCAAACCGATGCTGAACTGCAAATGCAGGTACCTGCTGCGGACCGGACGTATATGTATTCCATGCAGTGGCACGAATATCGATGGCATTTAATCTGTTAAAACAGCAAATGTGTTTTAATTTTTCTCAGTTCATGTGAGTTGATTTTACCAATTTCTCTCCCTCCTCAACCTGTGACCATTACCAAGATGGCAGTTAGTGGTGCAAACCTACACAATGTCTTTATGCTGCTCACACTGGAACCCCACCTCGCTAGGAACCCTTACCTGGTGCTCCATGTGCGCAGGAGCCATTTAGTAAGCGACACACTACGTGAGCTCACCATGTACTCTGATGTGGACCTCAAGAAACCACTCAAAGTAAGAGGCTGCCTTCAACAGAGGTGTAACCTCAGCTAAACAAAAATATGCTTTTCTCTATACTTTGCCACCCTTCTCATCTGTGTCTTCCTCCTTCCAGGTGATCTTTGATGGAGAGGAGGCCATAGACGCAGGCGGCGTAACTAAAGAGTTCTTCCTGCTGCTGTTGAAGGAACTGATGGATCCTGTGTATGGGATGTTCACTCATTACAAAGAGTCCAACCTGCTCTGGTTTTCAGATAAAGTGAGTTTCCTCAACTATTTATCGAGTATTTTTAATTTAATTAAGTCTTAATTTTATCATATTACCTTAAGCTTGAAACATAAAGGAGAGTCGCATCACTGCAGACAGTTAAACACAATAAACATGATGCTGTAGATGCTATTTTGTTTAATGCTAATTGAAGACTTGATCTATGGAGAAGAACAATGATACTGAATCTGGGGGTGAGACTGACATTCAAGACTGTGTTAAAAATCAGAGACAGCTTATTTCTTTTTAGTTTCTGGGTAACTGTTTAAAAAATTGTTAATTCCTAAAGCATAACAGTGTGAGCTCCCTAAATCCATGCTTGCAGGTATTACTGCATTTCAGTTACAAAGCTGAAAACTCCATTTAGTAGTCTATTTTTTATTTCTACTTCTGGAAGAGAAATGCTGTCTCCAGACTAAAACATATTTGGACTTGCTGACAATAAGTGGTCTGTGTTGCTGGTTTTCTCTCCAACTCTGCACGCAGCAGCTCAGCTGTTCTCTGGGAAGAAAAGCGTTTTGGCTAATAATGATATTGTGAGATCTCAGTGACGTCAGAAGAGAAAGAAGATTTAAGTAATTAGTGAACCTACTGCTGCTGTGCTGTGTGTAAATTACCCCTCAGCCCCTCTTTAGGTTTGAAGCCTCTTGTGCATTTATCTGCTGTTCAGTAAAGTCAGAGAAAAGGAGATTGGGCTCCAGCCTAATTTAAACTTTGGAAACATTGTTTCTTTTGTAGAATGGACAGTGTGAGCTGGCAGTTATTTTCCCTTCTGCTGTGTTCTCCAGGAAGAGCTGTTGTTTCTGGAGTTATACATAGAGACGCTGAAGGTCGGTGGGAACATTCAGGTTTAATAAACACTCACCTCTATAAGAGAGCACGTCCCTCAGACTTGACCGTCATACCGACTGAGCTGGGAAACAAAATATTATCAGCTCTGCTTCAGTCAGTCTCCTTTCTGTCATTCAAGTTAAGGTTGACCCTCCCGAGTAGCATTTACTCAGAGTTGGAATAGCCCAACACACAGAACTCACTAATAATAGCATATTTCTCCCTAAGCTCTGCTACCTCGTAATTAAGTAGCAAAGTACCTGTTTTTATATATTTAAATAGCGCTGCAAATGTGAATTTACTGCTGGCATACCATATTTCAGCTTGTGGGATGTGAGAAATCGTCGAGTTATGTTGAGCCAGCTGACACCATGCCACTAAAGAACCTGCTCAGATTTCAGCCAAGTATTAAGAAAGGCAACATCAAAATAATTATCCTGCATACCTCTCCAGTGTTTTGTAGAGCAGAACTGGTTTCACCTGATAGGGATCATCTGCGGTCTGGCCATCTATAATGCTACAGTGGTGGACCTCCACTTCCCCCTGGTTCTTTACAAGAAGCTGCTCGAGGTATCACCCACGCTGGAGGACTTCAAAGAGCTCTCACCCACTGAAGCCAGGTAAAAGTGTATCCCACCATTTTGACTTGAATATTATTTCTCTGGACAGATGTTTGCCTTCATCATTTTAGGATTAAGATGTCAAATCTGCAAACAATCCTATCTGCCACTTGTTTACATAACCAGTATTTTTCTTTTCAGAGTAGCATTAAAATTGTTTGCCTCTTCATTGAATTTCGAGCAGGAAGGCTCAGCATTTCAATTGAGCCTAATTGGCTCCAGTCGCCTATTGATTTTGTGATTATCCTCTGAATGTGATTACAATTCCCCATAAGTAAGGGCTGCACAGCCTGTTGTTTTTGAGGCGAAACTATGTTAAGGGACACTATATCTTAAAACGTCTATTGTTGTTATTATATTGACTTGCCTTTTTGAGCAATTCAGCTTCAACAGACTAAAGGCACAGTGGCGACATCACACAGATAAGAAACAGACAGCAGCTCTACTTTCTCATAAAGATTCTTTCACATTTTCTTTGTACCGTGACCTCAGCCGAGTAGCTCGGGTCAAATTGCAAAACAATAATAATATATCCCCCTTGACTAATTAGTATTTCCTTTGGCACCCCATTTGTCCTTCCTGTTATTGGTGGTGAAACATCTAGCATTTTCTTTGCAGGAAAACTAACACAACACTCCCTGTGAGTCATTTCCTATTATTAATAATTCACCTCTAATCTGACATAGGCTGTATTCCCATTTTGTTTGATCTGCAGAGCTACAAGACCAGCACAGCTGATGGCTGGTTTTCAGTGTAAAAGTCAAACATGGACAGAATTTAACATAACATACAAATTGAATTAACTACAAGTACTCTACATTGCCAAAAGTATTCGTTTGTCTGCCTTCACAAGTATATGAATGAAATCTTGTTTGTTTTGTTTGTCAGCTGCTCAGATAAGCAGTTTGTGTTTTCCCCATTTTGATGTTTACCTGTTTCTGCAGAAGTTTACAGCAACTTTTAGACTATGAAGGAAGTGATGTGGAGGAGACATTTCTTCTCAACTTTGCTGTAAGTGTAACTTACTGTTGATTTTATGTCACATAAATCACATAAATGGTGTTTTTCTTCATTTTATTTATTATTACCAGATTTCTCAAAATGTTACAGAGTAACCCATGACCATTCACTCCTACTTAATGTGTCCATTTTTTTCATTTTCATGATTGCTTATTCAGTTCAGGGGGTGGGGTACATCCCGCACAAATTGCCTGCCTATTGCAGGGCTAACAAAGAGAGACAGACAATAATTCACACCTATTGGCAATTTAACCTAACCCCATGCATGTTTTTGGATTTTGGGATCAAGTTGGAGTACCGGGAGAGAACCCATGCAGACATGGGGAGAGTATGCAAACTCCAGACAGAAAAACCCTGTAATGTTGCCAATACCTTAGTGGATGTTTAATGAATATTTGAACTTAACTTGAACACTGATATGTTACTGCATACATTTTGTTACCAGACACCAGGAGGCTCTTTTAACTGCTCTCTGAGTACTGATCACATGCGCGTTAAAAGAGCAAAGCTGAATGCGAGCTAACATGAGTCAGAGCCATTTGTGTGAGTTTTATCATATTAAGAGTGTGCTCAAAACAAAAATCCCTTCTCACAGTGGTGATTCATCTGCTTCTAACATGTTTGATTGACTGAAAATTAAGTACAGCGCGCATGTTTAGTGAAGGTTGGTTGTGAAGCTCTGTGATAAAGAGGAAGAGCCCAAAACAGCCCTTGGCTAAACAGTCAGATTGCTCTGGGAGATTTAGCTGAAGGCTGGTTTTGGTCAGGAAAAACATCTGAAGTATCATCAGACTTATTCTTTAACTGAAACATGCTGAATAAGCTTGTGTACTTCTACAATGTGAAAAAAATCCACATTGAGTCTATTTGTTGTGTTCACATATTAAGATCACCAGGGAGAACTACGGGATGACAGAAGTGAAGGAGCTGATTCCTGGAGGAGAGAGCGTCACTGTGGACACAACCAACAGGTTTGACAGCTCAACAAATCAAATATACGCACACTGAGAATTTAAGCTGACTTTTCGTCAGATTAGATTTCAGTTCATCAAGTTTTCAGTGTTTTAATGCTCTACGTTCTGTCCTCTCTGAAAGGAGAAGAGATTTATTTCTTTTTTTCCAACACTGAGATTATACTGTGCTCATAGAACTGACAGCTTGTGTCCCATTGTTGGAACTGAAGGTCATGATCTCTGAACACAGACACTTTTTTTTTTATTTTTAGAGTCACACACTCTGTGTATTTGCGCTTCATCTCTAACTGCTGTCCTTGTGCCAGTGGCACTGATTACAGCATTTTGTGAAGGAGTCCTCAGAGAGAGCGCTTGGGGGGGTGTCAGCATGTCTGGCTGCTGGTGCTGAACAGATGGCAAGAGCAGCAGTAACACAAATTGTTTCTCCAAAATCTCCTCGACACGCAGAACTATAACAAGAGGAATAATAGATAAAAAACCGGTGTGGTGTAAAAACTGCATTTCATACCACACATGCCTCAGCTTGATACAAAAGGTCACTTTATCAGACAGATGATTCCCGGCTTTGTTTTTTTGTTTCTTTTGTGCTAGAAAGAGTGTTTTTGTTTACAGGGCTTTGTGACCTCTGTGGGTGTGACTTGCTTTGTTGAGAAGCCCTGTATTTATTAGCTTTTTGATGTGAAGCACTTGCATGTGTGCGTGTGTGTGCTGGTTTCCTATATGAGGAGACCGTCTCTCAATAAAACAATATTTCAGGAGCATCTTGCACCTTTTGTTGGTACTTTCACTGTTTGCACAGGGGTTTGCGGAGGCAGTTGCTGCTTGCTTTCTAAAGAAAATGACAGCTTTGCTTTCTGTGTGCGATCAGGGAACGATTTAAAAAAAAATTGCCTTTTTTCTCTTTATTTTTTTTATTCTTAATGATTTCTGGAGAAATTGTGCTTTCCAGAAGGTTTGAGTTAAATTGACTGGATACTTTTAAGTGATTGTTGTCTAATTTAATTGGGAATTTTGGGGAAAATGTTATTGTTATGCACTGAAATCCAAAGTCTGCAAAAGTATGCCATGTTTAAGTTTGAGTGGCTGCAGCTATATGCATATTTTTCATTCTAATTCACCATTTTTAACTTTTTTTTACATGAAATAAAGCTTAACATGCTCCTGCATTTACTTAGAAAAATATACCATGTGCAGAAGTCATGAATATGTCCGGCTTTCTTATTCCTTTTCTCTCTGACATGTTCCATAAACTCATGGTTGGTGCAAAAGTTGCTACTGCAGCCCAAACCTAAGGAGCTTTCTGGTGGTTGCTCAAATTTAAAAATAATGTTAAAGCTGCACATTTCTCTCCCATAGTACAGTAATTTTACTTTAATGCATTCATTCCAACATCTAAACCTATCTAAAGCTTACTTATTGCAAAATAAACAATGACACAGAGTAATATGTCATGTTTTGTAGTTCATCTGAGGTTCTATTTCCCTCTTTTTAAGACCTGGTAAGGACCAGGAGATTTTTATTATGTCTTGATATAAATAAAACCTTAAAATTTAAGAAGGGTGGAGATTTAAGGAGGCATTTTTTTTTATAATTCTAATTTTGAATGACCAGTGCTTATTTTACTTGTCATCTTTTGAAGTTGCTGATGGCGTCTCCTAAGTGGATGCAGTCTTACAGACTGATACTGCACCATATACCAAGTATTACTACTTTTCTAAACTTCAGTTGTTGCTTTAGGATTGACATTAATATGACAAATAATCTGTCCAAATTTGGTTTTGCAAGAAAAAAAATATTTTTATAGATGTAAAAAGAAAAGATGTTGATGCTGAAGCATTTCTTGAAGTTCTGAACTGCTTGTGTAATCTTTCTTGAAATTATCTGGTAGAGTTGGCCTTCCTGTTGGCAATTTATACTATGGTAATTTAATATCCTACAAAATAAAAGACTGTTATTTAAGTAGGTTTGTTGGAAGTTTTATTTTGAAAGAAAAATAGATTCCCTGCTAAGTCTATGACATTCCATTTGCACTCAGTTGTCTGTGATGGCATTACATTCAGCCCCTCAAAGCACAGGAACAGCTGGAAGAGGAGACGGCTAAACGCAGAGCAGAAGAAGAAAGAGGCCGCTATGAGATTGCAGAGCTCAAAGCTAAACTCTGCACCAGTGAGGCACTTTGTGAAAAAAATGAATTGAAGGTCCAGAGCTTCAAACAAGAGCTAGAAGCCTCCAAAGCTTCCTTCATGGAGATCACAAAGAAGCAAAAACTGGAGAACGTGGCCATAACAAGTCAACTGAATGAAAGAGAAGCAGAGAAGGAGGTACTACAGCAGTCCTTACTGTCTCTGCAGGAGAATCTGCGAGCACAAGAAAGAGAGGCCAGTGTCACCAATGTAGATTTTCCTGAGCCCGAAAATGAGAACATGTCCGAGGAAAAACTCAAAAAGAAAAAGGTGATAAAGGTGATTTATAGGAGACTGAGTTGAATAAAGTGACTTAGTCACTGAATTAAGAAATTGTAAAATCTTGCCCATAAAAGTGACCAGCAAAAAAAAAAAAAAATCTGAGTTGTGAAGATCTTTTAAAAAGATTTTTAAACAAGCATTTCAAATGTCAAATTACAGCACCTTACCAGCAGAACTAAATATGTTTACAGCCTGGTTAAAATAAATGTTTTCTTACTCTGTGAACGGTTTCCACTGCATTTGTGTTGTTGATGTTGTTGACCATTTTTAATAGAAATTATAGATAAATAATATGCAGCCAACACCACTTTACTGCTGCAAGGTGCCCGGGTTCTGTGGCTGCAAAATAAGTCCATGTCATTTCCCCTCCGCAACTGCGCTGACAGTTGGTATGAAGTGTTTGTGCTGATGTGCTGTGTTTGGTTTGACCAGATGTGGTGCTGTGCATTATGGTGAAACATCTGCACTTTGCTCTCCTCTGTCCAAAGGACATTGTTCCAGAAGTCTTGTGGTTTCTCCTGGCAACCCGTCCAAACAAGTCATAATTGTTAGTTCTTTTTGTAATTGTGCTGAATATTAACATCTAACATGCTAACTGAGGCCTGTAGAGTTTGAGATGGAGCTCTTGGGATTTTTGAAGTTCCTCTGAGCATTGCACAGCATTGCACAGTCTGAGCTTAGGGTGAATCTGTTAGGACATCCACTGGTATTTGGTCTGCACCAAGCTGGAAATTCATGGAGGATGGCGATGCCAAACTGCTTTGTAAAGTACTTGGTAAATATGCTGGTAATGTGTTGAAATATTCTTGTGTCAATATTTTAACAAAGGGGTTTATATGTTTGTTGTTGTCAATGACCAATATCTGCCAAGCAGACTAAAGACCACCATGTCCTCACATGTTCAGCAATACTAACTGTGCATTCTCCAGAGTGTCCAAATGTGAAGTTGGTGAAACTGCTGTGAAATGGAAGTGCCTGCAGGCATTTCATTACCATTAGGTGATTGTGGGCCTGGCATTCATTTGTTCCTATTTATAATTTTTTTGTATATTTCTTTTTGCATATTTCTTCTGCCATTTTTTACACACACACACACACACGCACCCCGAAAAGGATAATTGGACCGAAAAGGATAATCGGAAGAGGTCTCATCCAGGTCTCAAGACTGGTACTACAACACTGCCAAGCTGTAGAAGTTTTATATTTAGTAAAATAGATAAATGGTAGGAACGCTGTTTCAATTTTAAATCTTTGAGGTGATTTATTCTTCAGTTTGTGTCCTCCTTCTGCTTGGCACAGTGAAAACAAAACAGTTTTTAGTATTGACGCACTCACAGGTGGGTCCAGCACAGCTGAAGAGATTAGAGATTTAATCTACCTGAGCAACCTCTGCAATAAGACCTCACTGAGATGTAAACAAAATCAGAGCAGGCTGGATGAGGAGGATGTTGATGAACTCCAGTCAGTCTGCAAAAAAAAAGAAGCTTTCAACCAACCGCTCAAATAATGTGAACACACTCAGTTTCAGACACAATGAGGCAGGAAGAGAGTGTTTATACTCCCACTTTGACATCTGAATGAATGTGCTCCTTTTCTGCTGTGTAGAATCGATTATCTGCATGTTCACTGAACCTGTTTGTGCACGTGTGCGTGAGCATGAGTGTGTGTGTGTGTGTGTATTTCAGGAAAGAGTTTGTGGAGGCCTACCTGCGCTACGTGTTCTCAGACTCCGTGGGCGAGCAGTACTCTGCCTTCTCCTCTGGCTTCCTGAAGGTGTGCGGTGGTGAGATTCTGTCTCTGTTCCAGCCCTCCGAGCTGATGGCCATGGTGGTCGGCAACAACAATTACAACTGGGAGGAGATGGAGAAGGTCAGTGTGCGGTTTAAACATCTGCACGTGTACGCCGACGGTTCTGACTGACTTTCCTGCTCGGGGTCAGCAAAGCTTCTCTTCACTTTGTGTGTGTGTGTGCTTGTGGGGTTTTTTTTTGGTTCTTTTATTATTTATAGTTGTGCAAGTATGTGCAAATCTCACAGCTGGTTTTAAAACACTGTAAGTGGAAATCTTTAATCCCCTGAAGCACAAATGCTTGCAAATTTGATGCATATTCTACATCTGGAAAGTCAGATGTAGCCACCTCACTGACACAGGGGACAACAGAAACACAAGTCATGTTATGCTTGCGTTCACTGGAAAGAGTTGTTCAGCAGTCGCTTTATTTATTTATTTATTTTTTAAATTAAAGTCCCTCCCCTTGAGCACAGCAAACAGTTATGTCGTTTTTTGCATGGTGTTTATATAACCAGGGAACTGCCTTACTCAGATTAACCACAGCAAGCATGCCTGTGGCTCTCTGAGGCTGTACTGTGGCACATTGGTGCTTCAAGCTGAATACCAACCTCAGTGAATGGTAGCTAATGTTTGGCACATATTGTCTCATCTTAGATTGGCATGGCACGTGCTGACTTTCTTAAAGGTACTTGATGTGTGAGTGGTCCTCAGACATTACCTGAAACTGTCACCTTAGGGGTGCTGCATTGTCTAACTATAGGTGTTTAACCCTTTAGTAAGAAGCAGTAAAGAGAAAGCGCTTTCCACTGGTGTAACTCACAGGTTTGTGTATGAAGCCATGCTGGCTAACCACATTTAAGCAAAGCAGGTGCAGAATCTCTTATAATATGGTGTTTGTCCTATTATCTCATAGCTGTTATTTTTTCACATTGCATTGATAGATTTTGTTCATTTTTTAAACGTTTTGGCTGTTTAAAACTGAAGAATCTTATGTATTGCACCTTTAGTGGCAAATAGTAGTCATAAATCAGCATATTGGCCAAATTCAACTTTAGACTTGATTCTGAACCTGCTGAAGTTAAAGCAGAGAAACCTAGATGAATCAGAGGTTTTCTGAAGGGCTCATTTTCATGCGTTTCATGTAATTCTTGCCAGATGTTGCAAAGATGCACATCCAAGTCCTTTAAATATCCAACCAAACAGCTGTTTTAGAAACTCTGCTCGGTTTTTATGACATTTGGCTTACTTTGCAGCTCTAGATCTGATCAGAAATGGCAGACTGTTGGAACAGTTTCACATATTTTGCTGATGACTTTAGCTCTTGTGTCTAGAGGTCCTTGTTGTGGGGATTACAACATCTGCACAACAGATTGTCAGATGTCAAAAATGGTAAACTGATTTGCTTTTTTTAGGGCAGTAGTTGTAGAAAATCACACAGATTCTTGCACGTCTCTGAGGACTTTATTTCCTGACTGATAGTGAATTTGTTTTCCACAAATACACAAATTGTTTACTCATGGGGAAACAAGTAAAGGCTTTTAATCTTAAAATCTCTTCTCTCTTTCTGCAGAATGCTGTTTATAAAGGGGAGTACACCCCCACTCATCCAACAGTCAGATTATTCTGGGAGGTTTTCCATGAGTTCCCTCTGGAAAAGAAGAAGCAGTTCTTGCGTAAGCCTTTAATTGCCTCCTTATTTGTTCTGCGTGGCAGTTTAATTCTCTCACCCTCAGACATTTTGCAGTGCAATAATTTGCAGGTCATGAGAATCCAGTACTGTGGAAAAGTATTTACTTTGATGCATCAAGCTGGTGATAAAACAGCAGTCAGTCTGCTATCAGTTAGCGATTGAATGAGGTCAAGTTGGCACTCATAAGCAAGCCGTGTGTGATAATACTTGAATTAATTATGATAAATCTGCAAAAGTCACCATTCTGTTGCTGTCTACATAGACAGAAATTCATTTTAAACAGAAAGTGACATTAACTACACTGTATTAATGTCACTTAATACATGGTATTAAGTGGGTGGGTGGTATTATTCACCCACCCATCCAGATCATTGAATTCGTGCCAGTCAGGAGGCACCTGGCATGTTTTTTAATCTAGTGTGATGGCGCCATAGGTAGAATGAAAGAAAACGAGAGAAATTGTGGTGGTGTTTTAATTTTTATTATTCCATTAAATAACAAAGTTTAAAGGGATGTAACACAAGTTTGATCCTCCTGGAACTAGATGACGAGTTAATGCGATTGAACTCGTCTTTTTTGACCAACAGTGGAAGTCTCTGAAACTAAACTGCATTATTTTTTATATGATGAACACACAAATACACCTTTGTCTCCCTCTCTACCTGGAACAGGTAGCCAAGAACAGCTTTTACGGAGAATATGAGAACCATATCAATATCCTCTCCAAGTCTGGGGACAAAGAGCAGATTTATTAATAAGCTCCAGAAACACCATCCTTGCGTCTGAACATTTGACACAACCCAATGAAGAGCGCTGGGTTATTTTACCTCTGTTCTTTGTGTCTCATGCCTGCAGTGTTTTTGACCGGTAGCGACCGCATTCCCATTCACGGCATGGAGAGCCTGCGTATCATCATCCAGTCTACCACAGCAGAGGAGCACTACCTGCCAGTGGCCCACACCTGCTACAATCTTCTGGACATGCCCCGCTACCAGACCAAAGAGATCCTGCGCCGCCGCCTCACTCAGGCCGTGGAGCAGTACGAGGGCTTCAGCCTGGTCTGAGGTGAGCCCAGAGGAGACTTAATGCACTTTAACAGCAATACACCCCCATGTGAGTGTAAATGGGCAATTTTGGGGCATGGGAGGGTCACTCTGTTTATGTATGGTCAACCAAGATTGTTTAGCATCTTGAATCTTAAAGGTCTATGTATGCATATGCAGAGTATTATTGCTTTTATTGCTTTGGGCAAAGTTCCTCAGCCTTCCAGGGCCATTTGGAGGAGATTTGAATGGCGCATACATAAAAACCAACATGGAAATTAACCAAAAAATAGCATATGGACTATAATGTGCAAAATGACCCCAAGGTTATGAAAATTTTGGGGCCTAAAACCTGGGCCAGAGAAGGTTGAGAAACTCAGGCTTTTGGATGTTGGCGTTGTTTTAATTTTGTTTGTTTTTTGTTTGCAAAGCTGTGTATTTTATATTCCTTAAATTCTATTTTTCACCATTAAAGAATTATGTTATTACCTTGAGACAATATATTGCTTTTTGTTACTTTTAATTTATTAAATAGAGTGGTTATTTTTGACAAAATGAACATGTATATACGTATGTAAATAGCACTTTGAATATAATCTTCACCCGTGAGATTGGGAGGAGTGTTAGTCCCGCTGATCCTTTTAAATCTGGCACCAGCATGTCCTCTCTGCCTGATTCGGAAAGAGGACAAATGAGTGTGGCAGACAGAAGGGTGCAGAGTGAAACATGCTGAATATCGTTTGCAATCCCTCGTTCTGTTTTAGCTGTGGATCACAGAGCAGCTGTCTTTGTTCTTAAACCTGCATTCAACAGTGTTGCCTTCTACAGCAAAACCTACTGTACGGACACAAAGTGGATTTTTAGTGGATGTCGTCTGTGTGCATGTTCCCGAGTGAAAGCAAAAACCAGACCTGTTGTTTAACAGGTGACATTTTTGGAAATGTAGTTATTTGCTTTCTTGCAGAAAGGCAGAAAATAAAATTTCTTTCCCCTGTAAATCAGTTAAATATGAATTCAATTCAATGTCAGTTTTATTTATATAGCGCCAAATCACAGCAGTCGCCTCAAGGTGCTTTATATTGTAAGGTAAACACCCTGCAATAATTACAGAGAAAACCCAACAGTCAAAATGACCCCCTATGAGCAAGCACTTGGCGACAGCGGGAAGGAAAAACTCCCTTTTAACAGGAAGAAACCTCCCCCAGAAGCATCTGCTGCAACTTCAGTCAGCAGCCACTTAGCTTTGCCTCACCCAGATGGGAAGTGCGATGCAAATAGGTGTTTGGCTCCTTCAGATGGTGACAGAAGTACACCTGCCCGCTGTGTTTGCCATCTGCTTTCACAAGTACGTAGATGTCACGCTTACAGGCAGTTTGTTTATAGATATTGTCATTTAAAATAGCGGCATCATCTCTGAGGTCACAATCAAGCAAGATCCCGTGAGATGAATGTAGCAACAGTGGTGTTACCCACTTGTTTGTGGACTGATATGTTAAAATGTTGAGCTTGCTATCAGCCATTCTGCATGGTTTTTATGAAGGAGGTAATATAGATACACAGGCTGTAAGCATGCTTTGTAATCGCGTCTTAGTCAGCTTCCAGTGGCCACTAGAGGAACTGCAATTTTTGGCACTTCGATGTTGGTTTATAACAGGAGTGTCCAAACTTGCTGCCCGCTGGCCACTTCCAGCCCCGCCCCCTACATCAGGTCCGGAATTATGTCAAAAAAAACATACAGTTTGACCCTTTAAGTTACTTTTTTGACATTTTGCTTAACCCTCAAGTAAGGCGAAATGTCAAAAAAGTATCTTAAAGGACCAAATGAAGCAATGAAAATAATCATCAAAAACTATTCACTTTTTTTTTTTTTTTTTTATACAAAGGTCTTTTTTTTCCTTTAAATTGTTTAGGGTTTTCAAATGTGCGGTTTTAGCCCTCAAAA
>VUQK01006602.1:1630-16866 GCA_015106715.1 Bujurquina vittata | reverse complement strand
TGTGACCTCTTGGATGAGTCGTCGCTGTGCTCTTGGGGTAATTTTGGGCGGGCGGCCACTCCTGGGAAGGTTCACCACTGTTCCATGTCTTCGCCATTTGTGGATAATGGCTCTCACTGTAGTTCGCTGGATTCCCAAAGCTTTGGAAATGGCTTTATAACCCTTTACAGACTGATAGATCTCAATTACTGTCTTTCTCAATTGCTCCTAAATTTCTTTGGATCTCGGCATGATGTGTAGCTTTCAAGGATCTTCTGGTGGACCTTACTGTGTCAGGCAGCTCCTATTTAAGTGATGTCTTGATTGGGAACAGGTGTGGCAATAATCAGGCCTGGGTGTGACAAACCACAGTTATAATATGTTTTAACAAGGGGGGCAATCACTTTTTCACACAGTGCCATGATGGTTTGGATTTTTTTTCACCTTTACTACTAAACACCTTCATTTACAACTTGCATTTTGTGTTTACTTGTGTGTACTTAAGTATGACAAACGTGCAAAAAAACAGGAAATGAGGAAGGGGGCAAACACTTTTTCACACCACTGTACAACAGAAAACTAAATGCCCTTAACCATCTACTGATCATCTACTACCTACAAGAGCCAGCATAGTGTAATACACATAAATCCAGTGGTATAGGGGATAAAGTCTCCAACTGGAGAGTCACTACATATGCGGCCATTTCCCAACAACCCTCATTTCTTTGATCGTTTAGAGCTGAAGAATAGCCAATGAGGATGGGAGACATTATGAATTAATGATGAATTCAAAGTGAATGCTAAGAGGGCTGTGGAAAGCAACATGGGAAATAAAAATATGGCATACAGCTAACTTACAATAGAGTAATGTGCTGTGGCTGTGACTGTCAATGCACTGGCTGTGACTGTATCATCTATTATAGGAAACACTATATATGCAAAATGTGACTTCCTGTAGCTAAAAGAAAAAAGATGGAAATGGGGAAGGAGCGAAGAAGTCAAGGAAGGAAAGAGAGGATTGCATCTCGATGCCCAAAGTTAAAATGTTAATTTGGTCTCGACCTTTTAGGACTTATCTAATGTCGATGAGAGCCAGCAGGAGCACCCAAGTCCACCCACAAGCCTTCTGCAGTCAAAGTCTAGACCCCTAATTATGTTAACCTGCTACTCAAATATATTAATAAGTGACCACAGATAGGGTGTTTGTGGCTGAAAGCTTGGAGAGCCGGGAGGAGAGAGACAGAGAGAGAAAAGAGAAAAATGATGATGAGGGAAAAGCGACAGAGGTGAAGCGAAACAGGTACTACAAAAAGAGAAAGGGGGAAGACGGCATTCGAGGAGGAGAGAAAGAGCCAAGAGGGCCTCTTGTCATTCATTACAGATGAAAAGCAGTTATAGGTCAGCACATGGCGCACACTCACACACACACACACTTGTACAGCACTGCATGCATGATGTGGCACACACTTGGCAAGAAACAGACACCACTAGATGCTTTGTCCACCTAAAGCCTCCCTTCCAACTTGTCACTGAATAGTAGAGTATTGCTTTCATCTGCCTTTCAATGTATAGTAACTGACTCGCTCTTTTTCGCCTCTGTCATGTTTCCTCAATTTTCATCCCACTTCGTCTTTACCCTCGCTCCTATCTTGTCTCTTTCTTTGTCAGAAGTTGAATCCTTTCCCACTGCTCTTCCCTTCACCCAGTTTCATACATGCCTTTTCATCTCTCTATTTTGTTTTCCACCATAAGCCCTTTATGGCGTTAGAGATGAAAACTAAAAGAAGATATTGCCTTTGAGGTTTTAGCTTTTAAATTGTGGTACTCCAACTACTACGGCTTAAGATCTCTAGATAGTAAAATGGCAGCTTTAGATTCACTTGCCCAAACTACGCTTAGATATACATTTTTTAAAAAATAAATATCAAACGTTGTTAGTGTTTACTGGAGCACATACACTTCAGTCTTCCATCAGTTTTCGCACTAATTTTATATTCTTTCTTCATTTCCTTTGTCCTTAACTTGAAAGCTTATCCTATTTTTCTTTACTCTCCGTCCTCCTTCACAACCTTTTATCCTGCCTCCTTCCTTTACCTTCGCTGTCACTCTTTCTTCTCAAAATCTTCTTTTTCCATTTTCTTCACGTTCACGCAACTCGTCTCCTTCTCTCCCCCTGTCCTACAGTTCCCCCCTCCCGTCAACTCTGGTGTACCCAGTGTCATTGTACAGATAATTATTTATTAACATGTTTATATCACCACCGCCCCTGTCTGTCTGTTGCTGCCATCTGTGCCCAGTTAGGTGCCCGCCTCCCTGTGCTGTTATGCCCTGCCCAGGGGGAGAAAGCCATACATGAGGACACAGATCAGAGACTCCCACACAAACAGAAGCACACACTCTCTGTCTCTGTTCCTCTTTCTTAGATGCACAATCCCACACACAAGCACACCTTCTGCTGTCAGCCTCCACTCTCCCCTGCACTGCCCCTGGGGCCAGGTGGGGTTAGCCTGGATGAGAGGCACGCAGCAGTAGCCACCACAGTCCCTTCTGTCCCGTCCTGCTTGCTTTGTTCCCTTCTGTCAGCACTATGTATAGAAGGAGGTGGTGGTAGCAGTGGTGTTACCTTGATAAAGTTATTTAGAGGACGCAAGAGGAAGGCGCAGTTAAGGCACATAAGTGAACTAACTATGCATCGCCTGGGAAGGTTTCATCATGCTTTGATGGGCACACAAAGCAAGTTAAATTAATTGCATTGTTGTCTCTTGCTCTCGGGATACTTTTAAGAAAGGTGTGCTGGGAAACTGCAAATAGCTCCTTAATTCTCAGACACAAGACGTTATGTGGGTGACAAATTATAGCAAGGAAAAAAACAACATAAAGTATCTAAGAAAGTCCAAGAAATACTTTGTATTTAGTTTTACAAGGCCCCTCAGCAAGTCATAGGTTAAAGGTGATCTCTCAGGACAACATCGTCATGTCAACCAACTGCATGTTGCCTCTATCTAAACAAATCGCGGCGCTGGCATAAAGCCTTCAGAGTTTTTATTGAGTGTATCATATGCCACAATGACATATCATATGTTAATACACCCTAACCCAATCTTGAAGGATTTGAGGATTTGACTGCGTGCCATTCTCATTATGCTGTAACATGACAGAGGGAGGAGGAGAAGGAAGAGTACAATGAGAAAGGAATGAAAAGACTGAGAGGGATAAATGAGGTAACAAAGAAGAAGGGAGATGTAAAGATAGAGGGACATAAAGAAACGCCTGTGGGATTGTAAAAGGATTGTGATCATGCATCCTGGATCTCAATAAGTAAACAGAACAAATGTTCTCCATCTCTTCTCCTCCTTCTCTGCTCTTCTCACAAGCAGTTCCAAGTCCCCCGCTGTCCGTTCCCTCAACATGATCTCTATCTGTTGGCTTCTTCACTTCTTGGCAGACGTTCTCCCTCATCTCCTGCACTCCCCATGGCAGCTTTCGTTCATCCTCTCCTTTCTGCTCCACATCTCACTGTATTTCTATAGCTACCCCCTCCTTTTTCCCCACTTCTTTTCTTTTCATTCCTATTTCTGTCCAACTCTCTCTCGTGTTTATTGTGCTTGCCATACACATGACGGTAACTTTCTGTCTGAGTAGAAGACTGGGAGGTAGGCTGCCAGAGGAGGTGGTCCTGGTGGCCTCCATTAAGGAGCGGAGAGGAGTGCGGATACTTCCTCAGGGAGAGTGCTTCATTAGCGTGAATGGTACACAGGAGAGCATGTAGAAACTGTGTGTATATGTGTCTGTTTGAGTGCCTCTGTCTATAATTAGGAGTCACAGTGAGTAGCACTGTGGATCACAGTTAGATAAGTGCTCTGGCAGCTAGCCAGCATTGGAGATTACCTCATGCGTGCACACACGCACACAAGCATGCTCATACCCCCACAAAGACAGCTCCCACTTCTGTGGCTCCTGTATAGCAGTGCCATGTGGTTGGTTGTTGGGGATGATTTTTTGGCTTCAGTCTCCTCTGAAAAGTACCACCTGCACATTGCAGGGGCAGATTGGAAGTATCTAGTTTTACCTTGACAATATCGGTCGCTAGTTGGGAACCACAACCACAGATACATCAATCCAACTGTGCTTTTTCATCTGCCTGTCTCAGGTAGGAAACACTGGATATGCAATAGGTACCCGAAACAGTGGCTCAAAGATGTGACACAGCCATGTATGCGTGCAAACGCACTGAAACATTCAAAAAAGGACTTTTTCTCTTTAACCTCAGGACAGCTGAGGGCACCAGCATGGTAGGCTGTTGGTGCTACACACAAATTCACAGACACACACACAGATACATTCTTCTAACATAGCTGTCTGCTACCACATAGATATGTATGCATTCTTATTCCCATTTGTGCTGTTGCTGTTGGTAATTTTCAACAAAAGCAAATCTTTGTAGTGATGTAAAAGCAGGATTTGTGTTTTTGTGCGTCTTCTTTGCCATGGCTTTTACCTGTCTGGTTCAATCCAACCTTTAAACCAGCAGGCCTTCAGTCTATTCATATACGTGTTGGCTTGACAAACCTGCAAATCTCACACACATGCACCACACAGACAGCACTTCCTCCAACGTGCAACCTCCACCTGGGTAAAGGAACCTTTCATCTTAATGTGACTGCCAGTGGGCAGGCAGGCTTGAACACCCCAAACACACAGACATGCTCACGCTCTCTCCATCTCTTTCACTCTCCACCTGCTGCCCCATTTCACTGTGTTGATATCAGCACACCAAACATTCGTATATTAAAACAAGTACTATCTCTTCTAGTTGACTAGTAAATGCAGATGTATGCTTTACAAGGCACTTAATCACAAAGAGTCAATGTATTTACAGTTCAAATGAAGTCATGGAAGCATTGTTTCTCCCGGAGACTCTTTTGCTCGGCCTTTACGAGACACCGCAAAACATTTCATCCTAATGTCATGGTTTACAACTTTAGTCAGAAGTTTAAGACTGCAGATTTGATATAGTGCCTCTGACATCATCATCATCTGCGGTTTTATTTTGCCTCGGCTTCAGGTTTATCACTCAGTGCCATGCTGTTATTTGTTTAGAGGATAAAAATTCACGTCTTAGAGCCTGAAAGGAGCTGAATGCGGCGAATGAGTGGCAACCAATACAGATTATCCCTTATAAAACATACAAACTGTAAATGGAATCAATTCTTTGCCTACATTAAATATGTAGGATTTAATAATATGTACTTGAGTATTGACAGTTCTGTACTTTTTGCACAAAGACTAAGCAGACATCATCGTTTAAGATCAGGTGATTACTTTCGGCTCTTGTCAATATTAATTCATGTTTGGGAGCACAGGAATCATGGTAAAAAGTTAGATTTCCAAATACCAACAGATAAATATCAACATAGTGTGCTCTTTCTAAAATTAAATAAATATTCAGTGCTCAACAAATTAGCCCACCACACAATGTAAGGTTTTTTGCCACAGCTGGTCTAAATTAACAGTAGTGGTAATTACAAAAATCAATTTTTATGTTTCTGTGATGGGTAATCCACCAGTATGTGCAAGCTCTTTAATCAAAACAACCATTCGCACTCAGATTCACACCTATGGGCAATTTAGAATCACCAGTTATCGTAGCCCCAATGGTCAGTGGACTGTGGGAGGAAGTTGGAGCATCCAACGAGAACCCACACAGACACGGGGAGAGCATGAAAACTCCCTGTGGCCAGATGGTGGATTCAAACCCAGGACCATTCTTTCTGTGAGGCAACAGTGCTAATCAAGACTTCAGCATGCTGCCGGGTAATATTGTAGTTACCCATTTATTTTCAAATCTACTGTTCTACCAGAAAAGGGTTCCATAAAAATAGAAAAGCTCATTAATATTTTTTGATTAAGATGCCAAATTGCTATCATTTCCTTACATTCGTGAACAGAAAAATTTGTTTTATTGGTTGAATGTTATACTTGATTAATTTCTGACATGCCAGAGAAGTCCAGAAATGAGTGTGCTGGTCTCAAATCTCAAATTTAAAAAAGTAATTTATTTTTGCTTAATACACAGCAACACAATCTTAGCTTTTTGACAGATTTCTAAAATATTTGTGTTTTCTTGCTTTTATGACAGCTGGTCTAATAAGCACTGCATAAACTACGCTTCTTCATCGCAGATGATTATATTTCAGCTAACCTCAGGAAAATTAAGTCAGTTTAATTTAAAGTTAAGAAAAGCTCACTTTCTTTGAAGTTGTTGCGAGGCAGTGACTTTGCATGATTTTATATTTTAAAGCGACTATCTGTAACACAAAATGACTTTTTTGTGGTGACAGAACAATATAGAAATGCCTCCTGAAGAGAACTACTTTGTGTTTCTAAGAAGTCAAAGGTCTTGCACCGATATCCAGTGCATACAGTGTGTGCCTTTTATTTGATCCAACCACCTAGTGGACATTATGAGAACTGCATTAAGAGGCATCTGACATTAGCCACCTCCATAGTGATTTCTACTTGGTTTCACCTTGCAAATGGAGTTTACCTCATTAATGTTGTTTTCATTGCAACAGGTTTAAAAGTGACTGATAATTCAGCATCACAGCATTACTGTCAGTCCTTGAGGAGTTTAATGAGAAAAAAAGGAATCATCACCATGTGCACATTAGCAGGCACACACAAAGATGATGAAGTATTCTTGCAGTGAATCTGTATATTTGGATAAAAATAACTCAACTGCACACACAGGCACACATACAAAGACCTGGAAGTCTGTAGGTGCCCTTGCATAAATAGGGCACTGATGGCTTTTACTGTCACTTTGTGCTTTAACCTTCAAACACAGGGGTCATTTACCTTAGAAGCAACAAAAATGGTGCTTTTGTGATTGACGATTAACAAAAGATGGGTCCTTGACGACTCGAAGGTCTTCAGGTGCATGTGTTGTACTGTATCAATGCTTGTGTCTGTCAATGCTCGTGTGTATGTTATGTAATGTGAGTGTGGCGGAGTGAAGAGAAGAGGGAAGGGTCAAGCCCGTCTGGGGAAGGTCACGGGTCACAGGGGTCAATAAAAAGGCTTGCATATTGTGACAGCTGGGATTGCAGTTCATAGTGCAATATCGGGGAGGGTTAAAGTTCACAGAAGAGAGAGACTGGGACACTACATTCACACATTGGTGCTCTGAATACTAAAGCATGCTCGACTACAGTACAGTGCAGGAAGGTAGGCAGGGAAACACTTCTTAAAAATATATTTACTTTGTTTAGGTCCCCAGAGGCATTTTCACCTTGGGACGTTCCTGAACTTCCCTGCAACATAATATTTTCTGTGCCGTGACTGACGTCATTTTCATACGGCTCGCATGAAAGTTGAAATAAAATTTTTAATCTTGGCAGATGGTTGACAAATCTTTATAAGTGAAAAGACTTAAGAAAGGGATATCTGATTAAGTGCTGAAAGGTTTTTCACTTTGTGGACACCTTGCTGGTTAATTTATTAGGATGGCACGTCCCATTCTTTATAGCACTTTACAGGAAAAATAAGATCCTGTAAATAACATGTAGATGCTGAGACGAGATATACATTTAGATTTCTTCAAATGGGCCAAACTCTTGATTTGGCACTTGAATGCCCCGTGAGCTTAGAAATGGGAACTATACTGCACATTGTTCAATATCTGAAGTCATGCCATTTATCAAGCTCATCGGCTTATAACAGAGATGATCTGCACCATTGAATTGCAGTATAAGAGGAATTATCTGTACCACTGTCTTCTGCTTGAACAGATTTTTTTCCACTCTGACATAAACCACAGAAAATATTACATTGGCTTTTTCAGTGAACTCCAACAGACAGATCTGCTCAGTTACATTGATTTAAACAAGAAAAGAGATGATCTTGGAGCCAAGATCTTTCTCATTCACCATCCCTTTTAGGTGGGATTGATTCACGTAGGTATAATAAATAGGCAGCATTCTTGTCTACAGGACAAGGCAGTGCAGGTGGCATTCATCATCACACAGAAGGTCTCCATACTGGGACTTATTTCAAACTGGCTCATCGCACTATCCAGCATGATTTAACTTCACAAAATCAGCATCCATCTGTCAATCCACTTTAATCTATGAGGCAGTTGTGCTGGATGATGAGTGTTCAATATGTTTTCAGGACACTTCCATAAGAGTAAATTCAGTTCAGACCTGAACATTAGTTTAAAGAGTGTAAAAATGACTCATTACTACATGTAATCTGAAGTAATCTCAAAAGATTTTGTCAGTTTTAACAGTGGATATTAAGCACTGGATTTCATGATTTTGTGAAGCAAAACAAGGAAAGATTAGAGCAGAGCCATGCAGAAATAATCAAGGCCTCGTGCCAAGACCCTCTGTGCTACCATCTAGTACATCAAGATAGACCACTACGAGACACAGTCACGTTCAGTCAGGTGATAGCAGAACAGAGACACTCACTCAGTTGTCTCCTTGTTGATAAAGTAGCGCTTCCGTGCGCCTTGATGCCCTGTAAACAAAAAACATGATGACACAAAACAACCAATATAAAAAAAAAGAAGAAGAAGAGGGGATCGGAGACAAAGAGGGACTGCATTTAGATCAGAAGAGTGAGACACAATTTTCAACTTCACAGCGATCCTAAAAGACCTTCTAACACTTCCTGCCAGCTTAATATGCATGACTCATGAACTTCTCATTACATCTAAACACCGCAAACAGGTCGTTCCAAACTGAACAAGCGTAGTCACTGATGCAAAGCAGCTTACAGTGCTTAGAAAGCTGAATCCTTGTTCCTTCTGTTGGCCCGCATCATGTCTTGCACTGCAGTTCATTTGTTCGTGACTCACTCACTCATACCTGCTCTATACATTGCGCACCTGATACTTTCTTTTCAATGACTTGGCAACGTGTACCGACTACACATTTGCTTCCTTTTTATACTGCAGAAAAAATGTGTGGTGTTTTGCGTCAATGACACTGGTTTTTGATGAGCAGAAGAAAAAATAGAGCTAGTGGGTGACACCACAGCAAAGTAGAGGGTTTATAAATACTGGTGCTTTGTTCTTCGTGTTCCCACACAGGCTTGTTCTTCCTGTACCCACACAGAGCTTCACTTGCCAAAAACTACAAATGTTATAGCAATTCCACAACAATGTGTTTAAAGCCAAGAGACAAGGACATGATTTTTGGGCAATTGTGCAAACATGTAAGAACAATACCCAACTAACAACATTTCCATGGTTTTTCCCTCCACAGTTACCCCTGTTATCCATATTAATGATGTCCCAGCTGGCAAGGTGATATTCCTGTTACTATAATTATTTGAATTTTTACACTGCAAAACAAAATGTATGAATAAATATGATTCATTAACATTTCTCTTAAGACGCCAGAGAAAAACTGCTTGTTTATCAAATAAACCTAAAATTTGTTATTTCTTATCATGCTACAGTAAGTGATTTTTTTTAAAGAGGCTAACATTATTTTGCTGGCTGCATATTGTTATTACTGGTCTTTTAGTCTTAATATGATGGTCATCTCAGGAGCTCCAAATGGATTACTTAATGTGTTGAGGCTCTGTAGTGGTAAAATGTTACATAATCTCCTGTTAACAGGACTTTTGACTGTTAAGAAGGCCTTAATGGTGCCAGTAATGTGTTGCCTTACCAAAGTGGATTTTAAATTGTTTTATTGTTCCTTTGATTTTTCTGCATATCAAAGTATTATCAGGACAGCAGATGCGGTGTATAGTGTTTTAGATGAAGTTCAGTTTGTACCACGTGTACTGTATCGCTGCTGAGCCAAAGAAAATGTTTCAAACCAGTGTTCACGTGCCACACGTTTTTACCTTTACCACACACACACACACACACACACACACACACACACACAAAAAAGACACCACCCCTGTGAGTATTAAACCATTCCATTATGACACCCATAAATAAAACATATAAACAAAAAACTAAATAAACTGCTGCTGCTAGTCTGCACACGATCTCTTCAACTTACCAAGCAGAAATAAACTCTTTGAAGTCTGACACTATTTCATAATATCCAAACTCTCTACTTGAGCCCAAGCGATATCGGATTATTAAGACCAATATCAATGCCAATATTTGATGATTTAGAAATCCGATATATCTACAAAAATATCTTTTCTTCAGACACACGACAAATAAGCACATTTCCCTGACAATTTTTGTGTGCAGTTACTTATGCAGATAATACGATAATGCAATTTAAAAATAATTTGTTTTAATTTCACAACACGTCCTCAATTACTTCTTTCCCCTCTACCGACTTTTCTCAGATCATGTGTTGACAACAGGGAAGTTGCAGAGTGCCCTTCGGTGGCCAGATTATGAAACACGCACACTTATAATATAGTTAAAGCGTGTTTTTTTGCATCTCTTTTTTCTTTTTGGATTTTTGGTTAATCAGTTACTATACATGCCGATATGAAATACCCGCAAATAAATTTAGTTAATATCAGCTGATATATCAGCAGATATAAGACAGGTCTACTCTATACTCCTAAGGCGTGCACCTAGCAGACCTTTGAACACATGCATCCATATAATTTTGCTCGTGTTGATAAGCCATCTTTACAACTTGATCTATCAAAAAAATAAAAAAATAAGTAAAAATAAAAATCACAAGACAAATATAGCTATGCTGTACTGCAGACTATCAGGAGGAAGGCATGACTTGCCTTAAACCAACAAACCTGCTGCAGTATAGCGAAAAGGGGTACTAGCCTTGGAGAGCTCAGTGACAGATGTTGTTGTAAGGTTTCCTCAGCTTGGTAAAACACACAGACTCCCTGCTCCTTATTGCCATTTAGTGATATGATGGCAATAAGACAATACAGACATTTAAACAATGTTTCTCAGCCACTCTTGCTACAGTTTCCCTTTGCCCTGCTGACCTCGGACCTGCTATCTTCATCAGCCAAGTTTGTCTGAGTATTATCAGCAAATGGACAAAAATGAGTATCCTCTATATGAGTGGATAAAACAAAAGTTTCTTCCTACATTACCATACAATTGAATAAACTCTCTGCATCTATTTAAAGCAGTGCTCAAAGTACAGAGGACTGGCTGACTGCACATGAGGCCTGTGAAGCGTCCGTATCAGCCAAGTCTAGAAGAAACAGACAAGCCGGGCTCTTCACTCTTTTTCCAGTTCTGAATTACTGCTTAAGGTGAAGAAAACCTCATGTAATCTGAAAATAAAAGGCTGTGGATACCAACCAGTCCAGTGGGTAATAGAAGTGTTTTAAGAAGTGGTTGCCTCCTTTCCTAAGTAAACAATTATATGAGTTATAATGCACAACAACTCAAACCAGCCTCAACTACATGCAGTAGCATATAGTTATTTTTTCTTATAATTTCCTGTCGTTTCCTCAATTTACCTACTTATTGCCATATTATTTGCAGTGCATATTAAACAGCATGCAGAGGAAGCCTTCCCTGCCGTGTTGTCTTAAGAAACGTCAGCATCTCTTTTAGACTAAACTGTTTCTGTTTAGTTGGCTGTTCATGACTAGCCAGCCTTGTTATCTTTATAAAAGAAACAGACAATCAGTAAGCAACAGGAAAAACAAACTGTCTGCCTCACGTTTTTTAGGAAATTACTGATCTCCTGTTGTGAGAAAGACTGATCATCATACTGTTGAGACAATATCAGAGAACTGTGACAGAAAGTCATCTTCCAACATTTCTTCATATATTTTCTCAATATTTCTGGTGTGTGAGTCACTTGATTCACAGTTACCCTGTTTTGTTTTGGGAGGTTTTGCCCCGGTTGTCTGAGTGTCTGTCACATCTGCTTCTGTCTGCCTACTGCTTATATTTTTCTCTACAGCTTATCCCTCAGTATTATCAGAGCTACTGTCTGTCACCTCATTGTTCACCTTCACAATTCTTTCATTGTTCACTGTTTTAGTGTGCCGGGTGCCAGTGGCGGCCTTCCTTGTTTCATGCAGAGCTACCTGTGGGTTGCTGCTGACCTGTGTTGTGCATGACATCCTACCACACTCAAAGCATTTCATGTAGGTGCAGCTTTTGTATTTAACTTCTGAAATGTGCGCAGAATCATTGAAATCCATGAAAGGCTGTCTCTGAAAATACTAAAAATGCTGCAGTCTGGCAAGAAAAGACATGACTGCCTCATTCATCCAAGAATCATGTGTTACATTCTCATGGCCCACTTGTTCTTCTACAGCCAAGACAACTAGTTTCACTTTGAAGACTTTCTAACAGACAAAGGAGGTTCACCCTCACCAGATACAGCCGCTATAACTCAGAAATGGTATTCATTTTAACTATGCTGCTAGGATCCACACACAATAATGAATTAAACTACTCTTACCTGCACACACAGGTTGAAAGATTTAACATCTAAAAATAAAAATTAAGTCCCAACAAAAAATCCTAATGCCTCAAACTAAATCAGCAGGTTCACACACTCTAGCAACTACTCACACCCTCAAACTCCCAGCATGCAGTGAGAGGAAAGCAGAGAATGGACACAATCATCTGAGAGGACAACATGACTTATCTGTGATGAGTGAAGTATGCACTCATGCACTCATCACAGAAATAACTTTTCCTTTTCTTGACCTCCCTAGAACTCAGCAGGACATAACACAGCCCAGTTAAAGCAGAGTAAAAGAGGAACACTGTGAAAAGGTAGCATTGAACTGCTGTGGGACAAAATGTGGAGACCTGGAGAAGCATGTAATACAGCATGAACAGCAATGAGGAAGGACAAGGCAGGCTGAAAGTGCAACGGTAATAAAGGAAATGAGGGAGAGGGAGAAACTGAGAACAGAGTGGTATACGGATGAAAGGCTGATCATACAGATGAGAATGGAGGAAGAGTAAAAGGATATTAAGGAATGGATGAGAAACATGAAGAGAAAAGATGTGCAGAAAGATGATGGGGCACAAATGAGGAAGAAAACATTTCGTTTTAGACAGGTAAGTGATCAAATCTGGAAGGACAGGACGTCAGCTAGATATAAGGGACATAAAAAGAAGAATTTATAAAAACTATAAGTAGGACAGAAAGCTGCATCGCTCACGTGCCTCCTTGTTCTCTCTTTCTTCCTTTTTTCTTTTAGCAGCACCATTACTCAGTAAGGACTAGGCCGTACAAAATGATCTACTTTACAGGAATAGGAGATGGAGACCTACATAGTCACAATCATCACTGGACCCTCCATCCTCTGGCTTAAAACTGGCACAGACATGGAGAGAGCACTACGCTGAAGATTCATATGACATACTGATTCAGGGTCCCCGACTCCAGGAAGATACATAAAGACCAGTTAGCTGTGTTTATTAGGAGCACTCATTCAAAAATGGGTCTGCTGAACATGATCTATGTCACCATAGCAGTAATAAGAGAAAGAATACTACACTAAAAGCTTCGTTTCCCACCAGACCCGTTGGATCAATAACTCTAGACAAAAACATCCCAAGAACAAAGGCAAAAAAAAAGGATCAATGATTGTTCTGCTTTAGTTTGTACAAGTGTTGGGGCAATCATTTCCCTGCCAGCACACATAGGTGGGCCCCATATAGGATAAGTAAGGGCACACATTATGGGCCCCATACGGGTTTGTCCGCAGTTTCCAAGGTGGCCCTACATGGATTTGCCCAGATAGATATTAAAAATGTGCTCATTTGGACCCAGATGGTTGACTTACATTAGGCCCATGCATGGTCCATGGATAGCCCATGCATGCATGGACCATCTGGGTCCGAATGAGCACATTTTTAATATCTATCTGGGCAAACCCCTGTAGGGCCACCATGGAAACTGCAGACAAAACCGTATGGGGCCCATAATGTGTGCTGGCAGGGTTTCATTCTCCTAAAAGGTAACACAAGTTCACAAGCATCATTACTGCAACTGATCAGTTAACTAGGTTTTTTTCCCCCTCAATCAGTTTACTATTAAAGAGCTCACATAGAGAAAAGCGACTGAAAAATTTCCAGCACATTTTTTGGTCCTACTACTTATGATCATATGCAAATAAAGATTTGGCAGGCAGTTTGTCTTAAGGTTGTAATTTAATTCAAGATAAAACACAGCAACAATGAAGAAAATACTGTCTACTTGCCAGTTGAGGACGTAGAAGAAGAACAGATTTCTAACCTAACCTAATATGCTGCATTTGAAAAAAATACAGCATATTAAGTTGTACTTTAAAACTTAAACTGTACAAAAGACTATATGTCCTGCTTTTCTCAACAAAATTGTTTTCTCAGAAAGCACCTTAAAGGGCTGTCCCCACAGGGAGACATGTCAGCAGAATAAACTTGTCCTTTGCTTCAGGGTTATGCACAGATATATATAAATATCTATTTCTGTTTTTGCTGCCCTGCACTGACATTAGCTGTCAGGGTTTTAGTTATTCAACACATCTAATTATGTCTAGACATTTATCTAGTACAGTTTTGAGCAGCTGTGGAACCAAAGAAACTGGTAAGAAGAAGGTGTACCCAGTAAAGTGTTCAATGAGTGTATATTTATGAGGTTTTGCTTCCATCACAAAGTATATTCAAGAACTCATATTAACTGTGCTGTTCATGGTTGCTTCTGCTATTAACAATGTGATTCTAAATCCACAAAATACAAACAGTTACACTTTTCTTAACCTATAACATAAAATCTATAAATTTAATTATGTTTTATAAGGATGCCTTGTCAGGTGGTACAGTCGTTTTACATCTCTGTGTGAATGGTATCATTCACTGCAAAATGCCAGCACATTTACATACAGTAGGTTCTGATCTGAGATTTTCCTTTTTCATTTTTCATTTGAAATGACCCACCAAGCTCAAAAAGATGCTCCTTCTCCGCATTAAAGATGGAAGAAAAACGCATTCCGTGCCACAGTTTACTGCTTTTGAGATAGTAAACCAGAATGAGAGACAAAGAGGAAAGAATGTGCATGATCTACTTAAATGTTTCTTTATTCAAATGAAATGGCCCACAAACAGACCATAAACGACCCGCTCCTGTCATTCTTTTCAGATGCTACTGAGAAGATAGCGGATGAGGAGGTGGGTAGGAATGAAGCAAGGGGAGAAAAGGATGAAGAAATAGGAGGCCAAAAAAAAAATGTTGCACAAATCTACTGAGAATACAATGCAGGAGAGTAAAAGGGGAGGGGGGGGGGGGGAAAAAAGGGAAAAAGAAAGGGGGGGGTAAGGAGAGGAGGTT